>BHFT01031310.1:0-58570 GCA_004320025.1 Laticauda laticaudata | reverse complement strand
AGATCTTTCTATTTGAGAGTGCAGGCTTTCAAATGATTGACAGTCTGCTGGAATCATCTCTTCTATTCATGCTGTCATATATATCTATGTGTATATATATATATATGTGTGTGTGTGTGTGTGTGTGTGTGCGCGCGCACGCGCACACACACACACACACATACATACACAGGTTGACTTACAACAGTTCTTTAAGTAACCATTTGAAGCTAGCACTGAAAAATATGACTTATGATCGTTTTTCACACTTACAGCTGGGCATTCTCATTTAATGAAAAGAAGGACTAGGGGTGACATGATAGCAGTCTTCCAATATTCACAATATTATTATTGTGGATTGCCACAAAGAAGAGGAAGTCAAGCTATTCTCCAAAGCACCTGAGGGCAGGACAAAAAGCAACAGATGGAAACTAATCAAGGAGAGAAGCAACCTAGAACTAAGGAGTCTCCCGCTTGAACAGGGGGTTGTACTAGAAGACCTCTAAGGTCCCTTCTAACTCCGTTATTCTGTTATTATCTTTATAAATTATCAGGCAATCCCAAAAGGACATAAAATCAAGTGGCAGATTTCATAAAATGTGCATATGTTGATTTAAATGCTTAAAAGCTAATGAGGAAATAGTGACTAGAATTTCACAGAAGGTCAGCCGGCTGACAGTGAAATTATTCTTAGAGCAATTAAATAGCATCAATTATATGGTTATTTCACTAAATAATAGCTCCTTAAGACAATTCTGTGGGAAATGTACCTCCTAGTCATTCTAAACAGCTCCTCTTCAATCTACACCCACCCAACCAAGAGCCACTGCAAACTAATTACTCCTAGTCATTGTTTTTCTAAATCAGTTCTAAATAAATTAACCTACAAGTAATTTTTTGCCTCAAAGTATTATCCTTCTCTGTAGACCAGCAGCTAGTTAATTCCGTAGCCTTTTTCAAAATCATTACACAAAACTAGATAGTATACAGGCATTCCTTGAATTACATAGTATTAGAACTAAATAGTATACAGGTAGTCCTTGAATTACATTCACAGTTGTGCCCAAAATTGCTAAGAATGGAATGGAGTGGCATGACATGACACGACATGGCATAGAATAGGATCGGATAGGATAGGATAGGATAGGATAGGATAGGATAGGATAGGATAGGATAGGATACTCAATTAGACTAGACTAAACTGGATTTATAGAACGAGACAAAACAAAACAGAAAGAATGGCCTGGCCTGGCCTGGCGTGGAATGGAATAATAGAACAACAGAACAGGAAAAAAGCAGGAAAGAGTGGATTGGAATAGAATAGAGAAGGTAGAAAATGATTAGTAATGTTCTCAATTGTCTGTAAGAAGATAGTCACGTAAAAGGTAGTACAAACTAAATTATAGCCTTATTCAGATTAAGGATAGCAATGGCAACAGCACTTATAAACCACTTTTCAGGGATTTACAACTGGGGTTGGATTCAAATTTCGTAATTTGATTCTGTGGTTGTGGCCTAATTTGTGGGTGTGGTTTGATTGTCATGTGACTGGCTGAGTGTGGCTTGCTGACTGGATATGGCTTGGTGGTCATGTGACTGTCTGGGTGTGGCTTGTATGTAAATATTATAAATATTTATGTAAATATTTTACCCAAAATCAGGCAAAGTAGGCAGGCATTGAATCACAGGTTCACTCAGAGATCTACCTTTCTGCAATCTGCTACTTGAGTCTGCACTGAAAAAATAGAAGCTTCAGTCCTAAGAAGGGTTCAGCTCTGGTTTTAGATTCGCTAGAAGCAAGAAATCCAACGATTTCCTGCTTTCTAGCTAATCTAAATCTCACAGCATAGCAGAACACCTGATGGTTGGGGGAGGGAGGAAAAATAACAACTTACCAAACGCAGGCAAGTTGGATGGTGTGTATGCCAGGTAAGGAGTGAGTGGGTGGGGAGGGGAGGGGCCAGCCACTGGCGCGATTCGCCGGTTTTCTGAACTGCGCAGAATCATAACAACTGGTTCTATAGAACTGGTCCAAACAGGTAGAATCCCACCCCTGTTTACAACCCTCTCTAAGCGGTTTACAGTCAGCCGATTGCCCCCAACAATCTGGGTCCTCATTTTACCAACCTCAGGAAGGCTGAGTCAACCTTGAGCCTGGTGAGATTCGAACTGCCAAATTTCAGGCAGCCAGCAGTCAGCAGAAGTAGCCTGCAGTAGTGCAACTCTAACTACTGCGCAACTGTGGCATAGGATGTCATAAGTGCATCTGCCCTGCAGGTCAGGAATGTGAAGGTACAATATTCTTATCTTAGAACAATTTTTTCTTAACCTTGGCGGATTGAAGATTGTGGATTTCAGATCCCACAATTTCCCAGCCAGCCATGAATCTGATCTGGATTTCACCACTTGGTCCATAGCTTTGGATTTCCAGCATCCTCCATCCAGATAATCCCTCCCAGCCCTGCTCCCCTTCTGTGTTCAGAAAGTATGGTGAGGTGCAACCCCCTGTTAAAGCAGTCTTTCACAAAGTTCCCTCTACGTTCATTGGATCCGATGCACCGTGCATGGCACATCCATCCACTGGTGCTATTTTTTTAAAAAAAGCTAACTTGGAGATTCTTGCATTTGTAATGCAAGTGACACAACTTAATTTACAATTAAGAGGAAACCTCTTTGACAGGATGTCGGTAGTACATAGGAAGGACCAGGGTGCGTGCAACGGAAGAGGAAATTAAAAAACAAACCAACAATACCATCGTTTAAAATAAGAACAAATTCATTTCCAAGGCATTAAGTCTTCCTGTGTAAGATTCTAGGCCACAACCAGAGGTGGTATTCAGCAGGTTCTGACTGGTTCTGCAGAACTGGTAACGGAGAGTCGGCAAATCCCACCTCTGACTGGCCCCGCCCCCATCTATTCCCTGCCTCCCGAGTCCTAGCCGATTGGATGGGTCTTCTTTTGTTGCCCTGCACAGGAGAACAGAGCTGGGAAGCAGGTTAGTGGGGTAGGGAGGGAATGGGATTTTGCAGTAACCTTCCCCTGCCACACCCGCCAAGCCACACCCATCAAGCCACGCCCACAGAACCAGTAGTAAAAAAAATTGAATCCCACCGCTGGCCCCAATGCAGCACTAAAACGAATCTTACTTCTTCATCACACAAATGCAGATTATTACACCACTGAAATGAGCATTAAACAGGAGGAAGCAACGTCATTTCATATATCCATTTTTATCCATTGTGGGTGAAAAGAGGGGATTAAGTTCACGCAGCTTGGCCTGTTAGATATAAATCTACCGAAACCACCTGGGTGATGAAGCAGGCTGTTGAAAAATCCACAGGTATTTAAGAGGTCTATTATACAGATTTCAGCTTCATGGCACTGCTTTAAAAAAATTTTTTTTAAAAAATTAACACTCTTTCAACACATGCCAAGAAAGAAAAAAAAAATCAGTTGGGCATGGTGGAATACAGGTAGTCCCCAGCTTCCGACCACAACTGAGCCCAAAATGTCAGTTGCTAAGCGAGGCAGTGGTTACGTGAGTTTTGCCTGATTTTACGACCCGAAATGTAGATCACATGACTATGGAGGGGCCCAGCCACCAAAAGTAGGAATCTTAGGTTGTTAGTACAGATGACCATCATAACTTCAACTGGTCACTAAGTAAGCAGTCATAAGTTGAGGCCTGACCTGCGTGGATATCCTTTTCTGCTTCTGATCGAATTCCAATCAAATACAGGCATTTTTCTTCCTTTAAGAGAAGCAATTATGTTCGATTTCACTCATTTTCTTAGTCTTAAATTCCTCCCATCCCACTTCCATTTGAGTTTGTGATTTAAGGAGCAGGGAGAGAAAAAGATGTGGTTTGGGTAAGGATTGCATATATTTCTCCTGATATGTGCATTAATTTTTTTAAAATATATTTTTATGAAACAATTTTTCTTATATACAACATCATTTCCATTCATTACAATGTTGCTTCTGTGATGGGATACATATTTTTACATAAATCTTAGCTATCTGTACGTTTGTCTATATTCCTTAATCTATCTTTGTCCACCATAACTTTTACCTTATTATCCAATTATTATCTTCTCTATTTATCTCTATATCTATTATTTAACCAACCATACAGTACATTCCACATCAAATAATAATCCATTTCCTCTCTTTCCTTTATCTCCATGGTCAGCTTATCCATCTCGGCACGCATTCTAGTATCCTTTTTAACACACTTTCCTCTGGTGGCATATTATGTGCATTATTATCAATACCTTTTAAACAAATGAAACTCTGTGCACATTTTCCCCTAACAGATAACAGATAATCAGAGTTGGAAGGGACCTTATAGTCATCAAGTCCAACCCTCCACCCACCCAAGACCCTACGACGTTTCTGACAGATGACAGTACAATCTCTTCTTCGAAGCCTCCAGTGATGAAGCTCCCACAACTTCCGAGGGCAATTTCTGCTCCATTGGTTGATTGTTCTCACTGTCAGAAAGTTTCTCCTTATTTCCAGGTTGAATCTCTCCTTGTTCAGTTTNCCTCCCCTGGTCCTTCTCTTCCCTAGTCTAGCCAAGCCCAGTTCCTGTAACCATTCTTCATATGTTTTAGTCTCCAGCCCCCTAATCATCCTGGTTGCTCTTCTCTGTACTTTTTCTAGAGTCTCAACATCTTTTTTGTAATGTGGTGACCAAATCTGGATGCAATATTCTAGGTGTGGTCTTACCCTAATATATGCATCACAAATAGTTTTTTTTAATGGATTACTTTTGCAATCTAAAGAATTTTGTGGAACTTCAGAAAGAAAAGAATTATTGTGTGGGACAAGCAAGCAAAGTTGATGAAACCCTGTTTTTCTACAGAACCTAATTCTGCTACATCGATCTAAACCTGATCTAAGGATTTGTTTAAGTAGCACATTACACCTTATTGCTCAAATTGCAATTGATGGATGAATTATTTCAATTAATTAATTTAGCCACTGTGACTTCTTTGCATTCCAGCTGTATGAGAAGGCTTAGCCGAGTGCGTGTGGAACATGACAGAAATTGATAATTCAAGAAGACCCGCTTGGAAAAACAGTCTAGAGACACAGTTTGAAATACCTGAGCAGCCACAGACCCTTCAACAGTGGTCGGATTGAAATAATTTAACAACTGGTTCTCTGTCCTAATGATTTATTCCAATAACCAGTTCACCAAACTGGCTCAGAAAGTTAACAATTGGTTCTCCTGAACTGGTATGAACTGGCTGAATCCCACCACTGCCCTTCTAGCTAGGAAAACTGGCAGCTGCATTTCCAATACATCTGGAAAGTTGAAATGCAAACCTTCTTTGCCACAATTTGGATGAGGGGATAAATTGGGAACTCATCAAATTTGCAGATGACACTAATAGAATAGAATAGAATTCTTTGTTGGCCAAGTGTGGTTGGACACACAAAGAATTTGTCTTGGTGCAAATACTCTCAGTATACATAAAAGAAAAGATACATTTGTCAAGAGTCAAGAATCATCATGTACAACACTTAATAATAATCATAGGGTCCAATAAGCAATCAAATCATACTAGGAAACAGTCAATATAAATCATAAGGATACAAACAAATTACTGTATTTGTTTAGTAGAGTGATGGCTTTTGGGGAAAAACTGTTCTTGTGTCTAGTTGTTTTGGTGTGCAGTGCTCTACAGCATCATTTTGAGGGAAGGAGTCGAAACAGTTTATAACAAGCTGACAGGAATAGCCAACACTTCAGAAGATAGGCTGGATAATATACAGAAGAACATTGAAGAACATTGGGCGCTATCTCACAAAATGAAATTCAATGTTGAAAAAAAGTCAAATTCTACATTTAGGCAAGAAAAATCTAATGCACAGGTGCCGTATAGGTCAGGGGCCTTCAAACTTTACAGTTTTAAGACTTTTGGACTTCAACTCCTAGAATTCCTCCTCCAGTCATGTTAGCTGAGAAATTCCGGGAGTTGAATTCTACAAGTCATAAACTTGCCAAGTTTGAAGATCCTTGGTATGGGTAGTACTTTGCTTAATAGTGGTAACTGTGAGAGGGATCTTGGAGCCCTGGTCACTTACATAGGAGTCAGCCGTGTGCTGCAGCTGCCCAAAAAGCCAACACAGTTCTTGGCTGCATTAACAGAGGGATAGAATCAAGATCATGTGAAGTGTTAATACCACTTTATAATGCCTTGGTAAGGCCACACATGGAATACTGCATCCCGTTTTGGTTGCCACGATGTAAATAAGATGTTGAACCTCTAGAAAGAGTGCAGAGAAGAGCAACAAAGGTGATTATGGGACTGGAGGCTAAAACATATAAAGAATGGTTGCTGGAAATGGTTATGTCTGATGAAAAGAAGGACTAGGGGTGACATGATAGCAGTCTTCCAATATTTGAGGGGTTGCCCCAAAGAAGAGGGAGTCAAGCTATTCTCCAAAGCACCTGAGGGCAGGACAAGAAGCAACGGGTGGAAACTAATCAAGGAGAGAAGCAACATAGAACTAAGGAGAAATTTCCTGATAGAACCAGTTAACCAGTGGAACAACTTGCCTCCAGAAGTTGTGAATTCTCCAATACTAGAAGTTTTTAAGAAGAGATTGGACAGCCATTTGTCTGAAATAGTATAGGGTTTCCTGCCTGTGTAGGGGGGTAGACTAGAAGACATCTAAGGTCCCTTTCAACTATTCTATTCTATTCTATTCTATTCTATTCTATTCTATTCTACAAATAAGGTTTGCACCAAATAGTCCTCCATTTAGAGAAGGGCAATTTGATGCAAACAATTTGATGCAAAAGGCCAGCACAGGACAAGTTGCAAGTTTACCTAGCAATGTTATCTCCACCCAACTTAAAGCTTGCTCCTGAAAAGAGCAATCAAAAAGCAACAAGCTTGAAATAAATCTCTGTGTTTTAAATAAAAATGTTCTTCTAAAGAAGAATAGCTCAAGGTTGAAAAGAAGGGCCCTTGGTGCTCTCTGAGCTTGGTTGCTTTCTTGCAGATGCTTCATTAAACTCTTTGATTTCACAACATATGGAGAGACTTAACCATTGTTTCAATTGGGAAACTGTGACCATCTTAGACCAAGCCACGTCCCTACTCCCACCCAAAAAAAGCTAGGGAATTTCTAGAAGCCTGGCACTCTGACAAATTAACCATCAATAGACATAAACAAATTGTATGTATTATGCAAAAGAGAAAATCAATCGGCCAAAAAGTGAGCAAAAATATAGATAAACAAGCCATTCCTTGGTAGAATGAATGAGGTCTTATACAGGGGTAGGATTCTGCTGGTTTGGAATGGTTCGGACGAACTCCTTGCTCCGAAGATCAGCTGTCTCCAAACCAATTCACTGCGACAATCATGTGGGCTCACCTGCCTGCCTCTGCGCAGTGCTGACCTTTATCGTCCCAGCTGATCGGCATGGAAGAGCAGGTTGACGTTCCTCAGCTATGCTACTCCCTCAAAGTAACATAGTAGCTAAGGACTTTTGCATTGTGTTGATGCGCACGCAGAGCTTGTTAGGTGAGTTCACGTGCAAAGTGCGTGATCACTGAACCGGTTGTTATACCTGCAGCATTCCACCTCTGGTCTTATAGGTGTGTTCCAGGGTGGGATTCTACCAGTTCACACCTATTCGCTAGAACTGGTTGTTAACATTCTAAGCAGTTTGGACAACCGGTTGTTAGAATAAATTACTGGCCTAATCCTGTAAGGAAGGCAGGAAGGAAACATTCTGGTGTTGCTTACAGAAACTGCCTCTCCCTTAACCCTTATTATAATCTTGGCAGGACTAGACTTCCTGTCTCAGGAACTTCTCTGGAGTTTTTTCCCCTCCATTCCTGGTTCTTTGCTTGTGGGGAGTGACCATTCAAATTGCAGCATCCCTACAGTCATGAGAGGCCAGGTGAGGAGATGCATGCCTCGATGTAAGTGATATTGAGTTGACCACACCCAGCCAATAACATGACCACCAAGCCATGTCTACCCAATCACATGACCACCAAGCCACACCCACCAACTAAGCCACATCCACAGAACCGGTTGTTAAAAAATTTGAATCCCACCCCTGGTGTGTCCTGATTGGTTTGTAGAAAGTCAGCCTTCCTTCCCCCAAAGAATGAAGTTGTCAAGCCCGTTTGATGGGATTGCAAGTAAACTTGATTTTTCCTGAATCGAGCATGGTCTCACATTGAAAGACATGGAAATGAATTCCATGATGAGGCAGAATTAGTTCAATTCCTGGGAGACAATTTGGAGGAAGAGGCATCAGCTCAATGATGAAGGAGCCTCTGAACTAAATAATGTGGATAACTTCCTAAGAGAGCTCTGTTCACATTTTGAGGATTCTTCTGAGCACAAGAAGCAGAAGCTGAAATAAAAAGCATCAGACAGAAGGGTAGACCCGCCAAACCTGACAGAAATATCTTAAGGAATATTAAAAAGGCAGAATATTATAGTTCTTCAAAGGGAGAAATGGAGAAACATGTTTTTAGAGGCAGAAAGTAGCCCCCACTTTCCTTTATAGCCCACTTCAGATGTCAGTACTTAGGAGATAAGGAGCTTATTGAAAGAGAAAGACAGCTCTATTCATAGGCAAAGCGAATACTGTAGGCAGAAATCCATTCAAGACAGGATATTTTGAAACTCCCTGCAGCAAAATTTGAACAAAGATAGAATGGATGGATTAGATGCAGCCCCTCACACTGGATTCAAAACAGGACAAAAGCCATTAAGCCACAATAGGAATTGCTGAACACCCTTTCAGAACACAAGCCTTCATTGCATCATCCCCAGAGCAGTCCAAACTTCAACCAAATTAGTTCAGACAAGCACCTAGGATTTGCATTTCCTCTTTTGCCTATAGAACCAGCCATGACCCCTACATGACCCCATAGGAATCTGACAACAGACAATAGAATATTAAAGGACATGTTATTGCACAGGAACAGGAAAGGAACAGGAACAGGAAAGGAACAGGAAGTCCAAGTGCACAGCCCAAAGAAGGTATAACACCCTCCATATAAAACTCTATTTTGTCAGCTGCCTAGATCCAAAACCCATGTGGTGTTCTGACCAAAGCTTTGTGAAATAGTACCAATCACATGCTGTTGCCATTTTTTTATATTTCAATGGCTGTGAATTATATGCATTCACAGCCCTTAATGAGTCCCAAAATAGTTTATGAATAGTCCAACAGAAGTTTGCCACAGTCTTTCAGGATAAGGCTGATAAGCACCCACCTTTATCTCCCTTGAAATGCTGCCAACAACTAAATTGCCAATTAGCTATACAAGGCCAAATGAGCACAGAGTCATTTCAGAGCTTCAGATTTTAAACCAACCAGAACAAAGTTGCTTCCTGCAAAGGCTCATGTCCCTTTGCTCCTCCTTTATGCCTTATGGGAGTCAATCATCTCCAAGCCTTACTCCTAAGTTTCCCCTTTTGTCTTGAATGTTCTTACCTTCTGGCAGCTCTGCGTAAGTGCACACTGGGAACAGGCTCCCTCTGTTCCTCTACCTTGCTGATGTCAGATTCTGGAGGCTCCAGAGTCAGCACATAACTCTCAGATGGCCCTGGCCCCATCTCTGTGTTGCACGCAGATCCCTTGTCTGAACCCGCCCCAGACTCCAGGATTGGTCCATATTCCTCCCCACTGTCTGACTCTGCTGCCAGCTCCACAGGCCACTGGCAGACTATAACATGTGGTTCTGCTTCAACAATAAACCATCTTTCCAATCAGCCTCCATGTTTCCAGTGTCTTTCTCCCAGTTTGGAACTGAACCACATGAATATTTCTTCCCACAGGTTGCCATGAAATAATAATTAAAAAATAGTCTATAGCTTTTTAAATCTCTTCACCCTAGATTGAAAAACAAGTAGCCAAGATGTTTATATAAGATATTTTTCAACCCTCTTTGCACATTTTGAAGTGCAATAACAGCATTCCGAAATGCCTTAGTATTTCTATTAGCACTTCAGTATGTAACCAACTGCTTTATCAGGTCCACTGTGGTATTCTTGACAAGCCAAAATTGCAAGATCAGAATTAAAATAGAATAAGCTGCAAAACTGGGTGTTCTTTGAAAAAGGCCAGTGTGAACTGGATTAATTCTAGGACAAGAAAGGTTCAAGCCCCCCTCTCTCTTCAAGATAACAAATGGAAAATTTGGGGGAAAAATTTAGTAAGGAAAAATAATATATAGGTCAAATCTTCTCTTCCATTGATCCCCTGCTGTAATTGAGAACAGAGAAAGTACATAGCATTTTTCAATTGAAATTACAAATACAGAAGATCTGATCACATATGTTCCCATCTGTTCTCTTCTGAGCATAGATGGCCCTACTTAGACATAAGAGGAGTGGGCAACTTGTTCCCTAATAGTAGTTCTCTCTGTAAGATGTTTCTAACTTTTTATCTACCTAGCTCCAGATTTCTATATGAGAAATGAACTTTGCTAAACAAAATAGAGTAGAGTGGAATAGAGTAGAATGGAATAGGAATAGGAATAGAGTGATAGATAACAGATAATCAGAGTTGGAAAGGACCTTGTAGGTCATCTATTCTAGTCCAACCCTCTGCCTAAGCAGGAGGCCCTACACGATTTCTGACAGATGGGAGTCCAATCTCTTATTGACACCCTCCAATGGAGCTCCCACAACTTCCGAGGGCAACTTCTGTTCCATTGGTTGATTGTTCTCATTGTCAGAAAGTTTCTCCTTAATTTCCAGGTTGAATCTCTCCTTGATCAGTTTTCCATCCATTGTTCCTTGTCAGGCCTTTGGGTCTCTTGGAAATACCTTGATCCTTCTTCTCTGTGGCAGTCCTTCAAATATTGGAAATTGCCTATCATGTCTCCCCTGGTCCTTGTCTTTCACTAGACTAAGCCAAGCCCAGTTCCTGTAACCATTCATCATATTTTTTGTCTCCAGTCCCCCTACCATCCTGGTTGCTCTTCTCTTTACTTTTTCTAGAGTCTCAACATCTTTTTTATAATGTGGTGACCAAAACTGGATGCAGTACTCTAGGTGTGGTCTTACTAAGGCTTTACAGAGTGTATTAATACTCCCTTGACTTGATTGTATCCCTCTGTTAATACAACTTAGGATTGCATTAGCTTTTTTGGCTGCTGCTGCACACTTGCTGGCTCATATTTATTGGTTGTCCACTAAGACTCCAAGATCCTTTTCCCAGTTACTCTATGAAATCTGTTTCACCCAGTCTATATGTGTACTTTTTGGTTTTCTTGCCTCAGTGTAGGACTTTAGTTTTTTTTCTACATTGAATAGACTAGAGTAGAGTAGAGTAGAGTAGAGTTAGATAGAATAGAAATAGAATAGAATAGAATAGAATAGAACAGAACAGAACAGAACAGGAATCAGGAATAGGATAGAGTAAGGAATAGGAATAGGAATAGAAATAGGAAAAATAGGAATAGGAATAGGAATAGGAATAGGAATAGAATGCACTTAGACTTACATACTGCTTCATAGTGCTTTCCAGCCCTCTCTAAGTGGTTTATGGGGTGACCATATTGCCTCTAACAATCTGGGTGCTCATTTTACCAACCCCGGAAGGATAGAAGGCTGAGTCAATCTTGAAACAGTGAGACTTGAAGGGAAGGGAATGGATTGGACACAAAAAGAATTTGTCTCCCTTGCACAAGCTCTCAGCGTACATACAAACAACAAGCAATAAATCATGATCATAGTTATCATAAAACTACATTCATCATAAATCATAAGATACAACACTTAGTGACAGTCATGGGGTACTAAATAAGCAATCAACATATTCTAGGATACTAAATAAAACAATATAAATCGTAAGGTACAAGTAACAAAGTTGTGCTTTGCTTAGTTATGCTATCCATTAATCCCTAAATTAATCCATTAATTAATGAATCAATCCATTATTGATCTAAAAACTACCTGCTGTCTTTTTGTACTAAAATCAAATAACATCTTTGACTGCTCAACATCATTACAATGGCAGTTAAGGACATTTAGCTCCCTTTAATATTGAAAGTTGACAAAGAGAGAGAAAGAAAAAAGGCAGAGAAACAGAAAGGAAGAAACTTAGAAAAGCTCTGTGTACCAAAACAGCCATTTGCACCAGATTGCCAATCCATTCTAGATCTTCTGCAGAACAATGCCATCAATTTCACCCCGGGTCCACCAGGTTTCGAGCAGCATAAAATACAATATATTCAATATGGCTCCTTGCTAGTTTTGCAGGTTACAGCAGATGGGTGTCAAAAATGGTTTAAAATGCCACCTGTTGAAATATATCTTTCAACTTCTCATTTGCCCCACAAAATCAGCAGAGGGTCAGGCAAGCGGCAGTACATTGTCTCAGAATTAGGGTAACTGATAATCCAACACATCTAGAAAAACACCAATATTTGAAATTATTGATCATAGTTGTGCTGGTTCACCAATGTGGACTATGACAAACTTGTATGAAAAGTTTATTTTCAATTTTTCATTTGGTATTCCTCATTATTTTTCATTATGAAAAGTTGGCTATGCCTAGTTTAATGAAAAGAAGGACTGGGGTGACAGGATGGCACTGTTCCGATATTTGAGGGGCTCCGACAGAGACGAGGAGCTCAAAATATATCCCAAAGCACCAAAAGGCAAGATGAAAAACAACGGTTGGAAACTAACCAAGGAGACAAGCAGAGGTGGTATTCAGAGGTTCTGACCAGTTTTGAAGAACCGGTAGCGGAAATTTTGAGTAGTTTGGAGAACCAGCAAATCCCACCTCTGACTGGCCCCACCTCCCTCTATTCTCTGCCTCCCATTGAGTCCCAACTGATTGTCTGGGTCTTCTTTGGTTGCCTTGCACAGGAGAATGGAGCTGCAAAGCAGATTAGTGGGGTGGGGAGGGAATGGGGATTTTGCAGTATGCTTCTTCTGCCATGCCCACCAAGCCATACCCACTAAGCCACACCACACCCACTAAGCCACTCCCACAGAAAAAAAAATAATCCCATGACTGGAGAGAAGCAACCTAGAACTAAGCAGAAATTTTCCAACGACGAGAGCAATCAACCAATGGAATGGCTTGCCTTCAGACGATATGGGTGCTCCATCACCTGAGACTTTTAAAAAGAGACTGGACAGCCGTTTGTCTGAAGTGGTGTAGGGTCTCCTGCTCAAGCAGGAATTGGACTAGAAGACCTCCAAGGTCCCTTCCAACTCTCTTATTCTGTTCTACGTTTTGACATTTCTTGCTCTATGGTTTAAACAAAGTACTTGATGTTACCACAGAAGTCAACCCCTTATTATTCCAATACAAGATTAAAATACAACTTTGCAAAGCAGAGGTAAGACAAAAGTGGAAGCAATTTGGACTTGATTGCACAGAAGATACAGGGTTCTTTTTTCCTTCAGAAAAATGTTAATCTATGAGCTGATATCATCTATTACAGCCCTGGATATTATATGCTATGTTTCATTTACTATATTACTGTTTTATTGTTCATACGGTAGATGCATCATCATCATCATCATCATCATCATCATCATCATCATCATCATTATTATTATTATTATTATTATTATTATTATTATTAATGGATTCTGGAAACCACAGAGAGACTCCTTGATTACCATAAAGTTAAATCCAATAAACAAATTAACAAGCAAATAAAAATTACCCATCTCCACTGGAACATTGCACAAACTCACAATCAATAGGAAGCACACTGGTACAAAAATGGCCATGAAATGGCCATGGCTATGAAGACAAGATCCTTGTCAATCCCTGCTGAACTGACTCTGTGTAGCAAAACACCTTGTCTCTGAAGAGGCCAGCCACAGTTACTGACGAAATTTCAGGAAATCTGTTCTCTTCGAGAAAGGGTCTCCAACTCTGGAAATGTTACGACTCGTGGACTTCAACTCCCAGAATTCCTCAGCCAGCTGGCTGAGGAATTCTGGGAGTTGAAATCCACCAGTTGTAATGTTGACAAAGTTGGGGACTCCTGTTTTACACCAGGGTCACTCAACCCCTGAAATCCAACATTGCCCCATTGATCCCAACCGTGAAAACTTACTCTAGGAGGAAAAAAAAGTTTATTATAAAACACCATTTAACACATGAAGCAAGAACTCAGAAGAACAGATGGGACTGTCTCCTGTTAAAACATAGAGCCTGTTCCAAGAACAGTTTGTTTTAACACTATGGAGTCACAAATGCAAAAAAGAATTGTTCTAGGTTCTTAACTTTGGAGATTCATGTGTTTAAATGTTCTGTGCATTGATGCTGTAGAGCAGGGGTGTCAAACTCAATTTCTTTGAGGGCCGCATCAGGGTTGGGTTTGACCTTGGGGGGGGGGCAAGGGGTGTAGGCATGGCCAGGGTTGGTGTGGCCAGCTTGACGTCACTTGTGTCAGGGGCACCTGTGGTGGCCAAGTGCTAAAGCAGGACTTTCCTCAGATCCTCCCTCACTCTCGTTATAATCTCCTTCCTTCTTTCCTTTCTTCTTGCTTCCTCTTTCCTTATTCTTCCTTCTTTGCTCTCTTCCCATCTTTCCTTTTGATTTTGACTTTCCTCTTTCCCTTTCTCCTTTCCTGTCCCTTCTTGCCTGTTCAAATGCAAAAGGGGAAACATTTCTCATTTTGTTTTGTTTTTAGTTTGTTTGGATAGCCCTCTTCCAGCGATAATGGAGCCCCGTGGGTGGGGCCCTGCATGCAGCCCTCCCAAGCTCTGATTTTACTGACAAGAGTGCTGCAGGAGGCTGTCGTGACAGTGTTGGGATTCAAACTTTTTTACTACCGGTTCTGTGGGCATGGCTTGGTAGGCGTGCTGTGGCTTGCTGCGCGAGGCTTGGTAGACATGGCAGGAAAGGATACTGCAGAATCCCCATTCCCAGGGGTGGGATTCAAATTTTTAACAACCGGTTCTTTGGTTGTTAAATTTTTTTGATTGTTAAATTTTTAACAACCGGTTCTGTGGGCGTGGCTAAGGTGGTGGGCATAGCTTGGTGGTCATGTGACTGGGTGGACATGGCTTGGTGGTCATGTTATTGTCTGGGCGTGGCCAACGAGCTCACATCGAGGCACACATCTTTCGCCTGGCCTCGTGTCGTGGATTGTGAGGGTGCTGCAACAGTCGTAAGTGTGAAAAATGGGTCATAATCACTTTTTTTCAGTGCCATGTAACTTTGAATGGTCATCCACACAAGCAACAGTACCAAGCAAAGGAACGGAAAAGAACTCCAGAGACGTTCCTGAAGACAGGAAGTCTGGTCTGCCAGAGAATTGTAATCAGGTGAACCGAGAGGCGAACTTCTGTAAGCACACCAGAAATGTTTCCTTCCTGCCTATCCTTACAGGATTAGGCCAGTAATTTCTTCTAACGACCGTTTCTCCAACTGCTTAGAAAGTTAATACCGGCTTCTTGGCCAAATAGATGCGAAACTGGTAGAATCCCACCCCTGCCCATTCTATCCCCACCCAGTTACCTACTTTCCAGTTCTGTTCTCGCTGTGCAGGGGCAACCAAACGAAGGCCTAAGCCAATCAGGGGGGGCAGGACTAGATGGGGTTGGGGCCAGTCAGAGTGGTAATTTGCAGGTTCTCACAAATACTAGAGACCAAAATTTCCTGCTACTGGTTCTCTCAGAACCATGGTCAGACCTGCTGAATAACCACCTCTGCATCACTATGGGCACTTAATGGGGCCCACTGCCATGAGGCACAACGCCCCGGCCAGTTCCTTTGCTTGTTTCAGGGCAGCCAGGGGCCCTAGATTGTACTCATCTAAATAAACCCAAATGCTGGTTATCTTTTTGCTGAGAGAATGATATTTGATGCTCCTGGGCAGAGCAGACATGAATCACGTTAAAACTCATTCTAATGGTTACTTCTGTTCTGAGTGCCTTTGGTTCGAACATGATACTGCCTATATGCATTTTTTAGTGGAAATTCTGGATGACAAAATTGAGGAACGAGCAAAAATCTGACGGACATTCATCTGTGTATGGCAGTTTCAAAAATGCAAGATAATGAATTTTTTTTATTAAAAAAACTTGTGCATGAACCATCAGCATTGGGTAGATTTCTTTCCTCACGAGCAAGCGAGGCATCCTGAATTTACTCTTCTGGTCTTCCATTATCAATTCCATTGTTATTGCCAAGACATATGATGATATGATCTGACAGTAGAAACCACAGACCAGAAATTGACAGATCCTTTTCATATGTTATTCTGCAATTTGTTATCGACACAGATAGTCTTTAGACTTTTACAATCTCACAGTGGAGCCCAAAAGTTGGTTGTTTCGTGGGATTTGCCCCATTTTACATCCTTTCTTGCCATGTAATTGAAACATCTGCAAGAAAACAAGCACAAGTTCAGAGAGCACCAAGGACCCACACCCATATTAATTTCTGCCTACCAGTTCCTCTTATTCAAAACTATTAAGGTATTCTTGTGAATCAATGCTCTGTGCAGTTTTATTTTGTCCACTTTAAAATCTGTGGATTGGTGGTATGCTGTATCACTCTCTTTGATATACAGTAACACAGACCGCGTGCTTGCAAAAGCGTGCAGATTTTATAAAGAGTGCAGAGAAGAGCAATCCAATGATGATGAAGGGACCTGAAGCCTAAAAGCATACGAAGAACTGGTTACAAGAACTGGGCAATGCCTAAGTCTAGTGAAGAGAAAGGACCAGGGAGAACAAGCATAGCAGTCTTCCAATATTTTGAGGGGTGCCACAGAGAGGAAGGGGTCAAGCTATTTTCCAAAGGGACCTGAAGGCCGGACAAAAGAATAATATGGAAACTGAACAAAGGAGAGTTCAACCCTGGAAATAAAGGAGAACTTTCTGAAAGTGAGAACAATCAATCCATGGAACAGAAGTTGCCTTCAGAAATTGTGGGAGCCTTCATCATTGGAAGCTTTCAGAGAAAACCTGGACTGCCATCTGTCAAAATGGGGTAGGGTCTGCCTGGGCAGGGGGATGGACTAGTATGACCTTGCAGATCTACCAATTTCTGTTAATTCTGTATTGTATTCAAGCAGAAAACCAGATCCTTCAAATACAGGCAGACACTTGGAGTGCATTTTGCCTCAAGCCAGCACTTCCACTCATTTTAATTTTTGCAGCTACATAGCATAGAGTTCAGCTGTATCTAGGCTATCATTCATATCACTCTAGTTAATGAGCAATCCAGAATTCACACGAAATTGATTTGCTGCTTCAATTCTGAGGAAAACTTCCATTCATATATAGATCAGTTCCGTTGGAACACAATAGTGTGTGTTGTTCCTGTCCAGTTGGGTGGGCTTTCAACCAATGAAACAGCTTGCCGTCAAAAGTTTGTAGAGCTTCATCACTGGAAGCTTTTTCAAGAAGAGATTGGACTGCTATTTTGTCAGAAATGGGGTTAGGGCTCTCCTTGCTTGGGCAGGGGTTGGACTTGATGACCTAACAAGGTCCCTTCCAAACCAGGGTGGAATTCAAACTTTTTTTAGCTTCTGATTTTGTGTTGAGTGTGGTGGACAGAGCGTCTAAAATGGGCAATTTTAAGTTGAAAACTTACCATTACATCAACTACAGTAGTAACAGCTGAGGCGTGGCAACGAATCAGCTGAGCTGCATAACAAAGGAAAATATTAGGACAGGAAAGGGTAGGTGCGGGTGGGTGTGGGTTGTGCGTGCAAAAACCAGCTAGCATACCCACCATTGCTTCCAACTCTGTTAATCTTGCTTATAATGACCTAAAAGGCCCGTCAAACTGCCGCAACTGATGCAAACATTTGTAACAAGGACAACAGCGGACAAGAAAAATGTTCATCCCGTTGTTATCCTCTCTTCAAAGGGCAAAAAATTTGCAATATAGCAGAGAGGATAACACCGGAAAGGAATGGACGGGGGGAGACGCAGAGCGGATTGGAAATCGGATCGGAACGGAAAGACCAGTGGAATGGAAGCGGATGAGAGTAGTGGCAACATCCGCAGGGCTTCCCGGATGGCCGTCAGCAAATGCGGACGCGAAATGGATACAGCGGATGCAACGCTGGATGCAGAGCGGAAGCCTAGCGGATGCGCTAGCGTATAATTGCGCATGCTCCCGGGCGGTGGCGGGCGGAGGAAGCGCCATTGCATAAGGCCCCGGAATGGATACCTTGGCAGCCGGTGGCCAGTAGGGAAGCAGGCTTTCCGTGAGCAGAGCAGGTCCAGTCTCACAGGCAGAGGGCAAAGGATTCTCGACACGTAGGCTCGTCAGACGGATTGCAGCCCTTGACTGCCCTGCCTGCCATGTCCTGCCTGCAAGCCTTTGCTGCCAGCCTGCTGCAGCCTCCCTGCCAGCCCTTCCCTTCCAGCCTCCTGCCAAGCCTTGCCTGTCTGCCTGCCTGCCAGCCTTGCTGCCACCAGTCTGCCTGCCAGCCTTGGTGCCTGCCTGTCGCCGAGCCTTGGTGCTCTGCCTGCCTGCCAGCCTTTGGTGCCTGCCTGCCTTGCAAGCCTTGGTGCCTGCCTGCATGCCAGCCTGCCTGCCAGCCTTCTCCAGCCTTGGTGCAGCCTTCCTGCCAGCCTTGGTTCCTGCCAGCCTCACCTGCCCGCCAGCAACCCACAGACCATGGGGAAGAACAGAAGCCTCAGCCATCCTTGCTGCCAGCCCTTGCAAGAGGGCCAGGGCCACCATCCACCTGGCCTGGCCTCACTCTGTTCTGTGGGGCTTCTGTAGGCACGGGCTCGCCTTCTGCGGGCTGGGAGCTTCTGCGTTCTGCTTCTGCTTCTGGAGGAGCTTGATGATGCAGGGATCAAGACAAAGCAGCTCAGCACCAGCCACCTCCACAGCACTGACCTCACCCCTGAAGACTGAGCGACAGAGAGAGTGCCAGAGACTCATTTTTGTTTCATAGCTTTGTTGTTTAATAAACAGTCTATCTTGATTCACACACTTGCTTCATTTCATTTTTTTAATAAAGTCTTGGTGGAAGAACTTTTAGAAATGGTTAAGCCTTGCAGGCTTGGGGGATGGGTAAGAATAGCAGTGGATGGGCAGGGATACTGTGGGATGTGTAATAGCTGTGGATATGATAAACCTCCAGCTTGCACAGATAAGTGGGATTGGATGATCCACCCTCCCAGGTGCCACACTAGTGCCCTTTATTATCAATATAAATGTAATCATCATGAGACATGTCAACATAACACAACTCTTTATTAATGCCCTCTTTCATTGTAAGGCCACTCAACATACATGCCAATCTCATCCATGTGATGAGACAGGCTGAAGGAAGCATCCATTAATCATCTATCATCCTGTTTTGGCACTTCCATACTGCTCCAGCTGGGGAGTTGCACCATGTCTCAGGAGGTTGCGCTGCTTTCTTGCCTTCAGTGAGGCTCTGTTGGGGCCTTGCACATCCCTCAGTCGTCTATCAGGTTTTTGCCCTTGCCTCCAACTCCAGGCTCCATGTCCCATTGCCTTGCTGGATGGTCCACGAGCCTGTTCTGCAACACTGGTAGCAGGTGCGCATGAATTGTGCAGGATGCAGCAAGCTTGCCATGATCCTCCTCACGCTCTATGGGCGATGCTGCATGGTGGTGAGAAGTACCTGGAACTTGTTGTGCCAGGATGCCAAAGGCGTTTCTCACAACCACCGCCATTGCCCTGGACAGCCCTGTATTGAAAGATCCTCTCTCCGGGTGAGGCATTTGGGTGTAGGGCTTCATGAGGTAAGGTTGTGAGGGAGAAGGCGTCATCCCCCACGATGAAGTTAGGGCACATCTTGCGTGTCGTTGGGGCAGGAGTTCTCGATCTGGGAAGCCCACATGTACGGTTGCGTTCTCAGCCGCTCTTGAGGTGACTGCGTTGTATCTGAAGATGAGCGTCTGCCTGAAGCATCGATGTACACTGAACTTGGTAGTCCAGCATCGACCATGGCGAAGAGGATGAATGCTGAAGAAGCCCTTGGTAGTTGAAAATAAGTGGACCCGACTTGGCTGGCGCTTCTGCAGGCCACGTGGCTTGCGCACCTATGGCTCCAATGGTGTGGGGGAAGTTCCACTCTGATACACTTGCTCTGCTAACTTTCCTCATCCTTCTTCAGTGGAGGGCACTGGAGGAGCTCCTCCCATGTATTCTTCGATGGATGGCCTGCACACTTTCTGACACAATGCTGATGGTGTTGGATGGCACCCTCAGCCGCACTGCATGCTCCTGTAGGAGTCCGCTCGAGGCCAGGTGGCGCAGAGTGGTGCCACCTTGAGCCCAGGTTTCCAAGCTAGGCCGGAAGTTGGTGTTTTGCCTTGGTCAACCTGGGTGTGCAGCCGCTGCATCAACTTCCATGAAACATGGCTGGAGGCATCCTCATGAAGTTCTGGAATGCCTGAATCGTCTTCGTTCCTGAGCTCTCACCACCATCAGCTTGTTGTACAGTCATCCTCTGCTCTTCTCCCGATCCATCTTCGGACCCAGACATTTCTTGGCCACCTCTTTTCTTCCCGTAGTACACGTTCGCAGAGCTGTAGAGCTTTGGCACTGTTGCAAAAGGATGGTGCTGCCTAAACAGGACTGTGTTACCGACCACGGTGACATGATGGAATCTGTGGAAGAGGAAGAGGCAGATGGAGGCTGCAGAGGTCTGCAGCAGGGCTGCTGGTCTGAAGAGTGAGGATCAGATGTTTGGTTGCTCCGCTTTTTATAGGCAGTATAGGTGTCCCTTTGCATCCTCTAGGCATCTCTCTAGGCATCCTCTAGGCATCCTCTAGGCATCCTCTAGAATCCTTAATATCCGCGATAGGTCCCTCTGGCGAACGGTTTTTTCCATTTTTAAATGCTTTTGTTTCTGTTGCTGCATCCGCTAGGATCATCCAATTCCTGTCATCCGTGTCTGCGTCCGTTACCGGCTTCCTCCCGCGTCCGAGCGGATGCGAGTTGCGTGATGCAGCAGCGGATGCCTAGCGGATATCAGGCGGATCCGTAATGGATGGCAGAAACGGATGCCTAGCGATGCGTAGTGATGCAGGAACGGACGAATTGGGATACATTTTCCGCTCAAAAGTTTTGAGCAGTTCAAACCTTTCTGACGGATGAAACGTCATAAAACGATGCTGCGACGGATAGAGAGGATGAAAAACGGAGGCAGTGAGTACAGAACAGAAGCATCGGGCGTTAACAACGGATGGCAAGTGTTTTTCTCCATTTTACATCCTCTTTCCATCCGTTGGTGCAGTGTGACAGGGGCTTAACTGACCAGTTCTTGGCTACAAAATCTAGACCATGCTCAAACGGTTGTAAAGATTTGAGTGTTCCTTATCTCCTTATCTTCTTCCTGCTGTCTATTCATTGTCTGGAGGCTTACATTTCAGATATAGTAATTCTAACTTGTATATGCTAGTTTTCCTTGTGTGCAGGTGCTAATTAGCTGCCTTTTGCTTTTAACAAAAAGCCGTCTTCTCACTTCTACCTTACAGCATAGATCTACTGTCATTGTCGAAATGCAACAAACTTTATTTGAAGTTTTCTCTCTCATTGTGCCCTAGTTTTTACAATAGCCTCCACCAACCCATCATGAAAAACATCTTTCCCTTCCCACAGACCCACTTTTGTCATTCCGTTACATTCACGCCCGGCACAAACTCACAGGTCAGTTATACACACTATTGGTGATGATCCAGGATAACGCTGCCTTCTTATCTGAGGTGCTATCTGACAACTCCCCAAATTAAATTGTGCAAAGTTAGCCTCTCCTAGAAGAATGAAATATTTTGGGAAATATTAACAAAAAAAAAAAGCAAAACATTATATTTCCCTAAAGGAGAAACGTGCTCTTGGAAAGCAGCTTCCTTCTATCTTTCTTTCTTTCTTTCTTTCTTTCTTTCTTTCTTTCTTTCTTTCTTTCTTTCTTTCTTTCTTTCTTTTGATAAACTTTATTGAATTTTTATTCCATTAAAAACATAAAAAATATATCACTCAATAACAGCTATTTGTGATGCTTATCATATAACAATCATTTGTGCAATACTTACAGATATTAATTTGTACATAATTATATTCTTATTCTATCTATATTCTATATTTAATAATTACCTCTCCTTAATCTGTCTCCGATCTATCCAGCAATACCATTGTTCCCATGCCTTATAAAATATTGAAGCTTCCTTATCTTTTAAACTTAGTTTATCCATTTCAGCACAATTCATAACTTTTTGTATAACCACCCCCCATCTTTCTTAATAGCCCCAGCAGGACTGGGTCAGCGTATCTACAAGACAAAAGATCTTCAGGTCCAGGGTTAGGACATAACAGGACCAGTTGGCAAAAAACACAGAGCTCACTGCATTGCACCATCTCCTACGGATATTGCATCACTGAGCAAACTTCAACTAAATCTCGTGTCAGGATTCCGGCAGTTACACCCATTTAAATCATGAGTCTTGAGCCAAATTTCCAAAACCTAAAAAGGATTTGTCTGGCACTGCCTGAGTGTAGCCAGCTCTGAGACACATCATTCATTGTCACCCTTGACCCTGGTTTTTCCCCAACCCCTGGGTGTATCGTAATTCATATTCTCCAATGGGACACATCATAGCCAAGAGTCACTCATGCTCTCCAGTTAGAATTTTGCAAGGCAGAAACTTCACTCACCTAGTTATTGTCTTTGAAAATATTTATGGAATGCAGTTTCAGTTTTGCAAGCTGCTACACTGCTCTGACCTCCCTTTTTGTTGGCAATTCTAAAAACACCAGAGAAATATTTTATGAGTTGACACCTGGGAGCTCAGACAAACATGATCCCACAGGAATCTGACAACAGTTAATAGAATACATGTTCTTGCACAGGAAGAGGAAGCTCAAGAGCAAAGCCCAAGGGAAGGTATAAATACCCCTCACTCTCAACTCCATGTGTTTAGCTGCACCAGAGAATCATGGGCTTGGTGGTTCTACTTCAACATTAAACCCTCTTTCCAATCAGCCTCCATGTTTTCAGTGTCTTCCTCACGGAACTGGAACTGAACCAGATGGATATTTCTTCCAACAAAATCAAAGCTTATAAAGATACATTAACATAATTTTAAAGCGGCCCACATTTTGTAAGATCACTGGATTTCCAAAGGGTTCCACGTTTTCAGGTCTCCGAGCCCAGCCCCTACATTAAAAAAATAAATAAATAAAGATGACCCAATGTCTCACTTAGCAACATAACTTTTGGACTCAGTTATGGATGTGAGTCAAGGACTCCCTGGACTAGGGTAGGACTTTCCAGTTGAATACAGGCGATCCATTTTCAGAAGCGGCTATAATGAATTCTGAAGCAGAATCACATAAAATGTCAGTCAGACAAAAGTAAAGTCTTACTTGCTGTGTCCAGTTCATAGTAATTAGAGCTGGCAGTTTGGAGTGTCAGATGCAAGCAAAATATTGCTGAATAGTAGTAACTCTGAGAGAGATCTTGGAGTCGTAGTGGATAATCATTTAAATATGAGCCAGCCATGTGCAGCAGCTGCCCAAAAAGCCAACACAGTTCTTGACTGCATTAACAGAGGGATAGAATCAAGATCATGTGAAGTGTTCATACCACTTTATAATGCCTTGGTAAGGCCACACTTGGAATACTGCGTCCTGTTTGCTCGCCACGATGTAAAAAAGATGTTGAGACTCTAGAAAGTGTGCAGAGAAGAGCAACAAAGGGGACAGGAGGCTAAAACATATAAAGAATGGTTGCTGGAATTGGGAATGTCTAGTCTGATGAAAAGAAGGACTAGGGGTGACATGATAGCAGTCTTCCAATATCTCAGGGGCTGCCCCAAAGAAGAGGGAGTCAAGCTATTCTCCAAAGCACGTGAGGGCAGGACAGGATGCAATGGGTGGAAACTAATCAAGGAGAGAAGCAACCTAGAACTGAAGAGAAGTTTCCTGGCAGTTCAAAAGAACAATTAACCAGTTTAATTAACTTGCTCCAAAAGTTAATGAATGCTCCAACACTGGAAGTGTTAAAGAAGAGATTGGAGAACCATTTTCTGAAATGGTATAGGGTTTCCTACCTAAGCAGGGGGGTTGGATTAGAAGACCTCCATGGTCCCTTCCAACTCTATTATTCTATTCTATCCAAAGTCACACTTTTCATTTCATTTACTATTAATCGCACCCTAAAAAAGCAACCATGTTGTGGGAAACTTTTGCCAAAAGCTGGAATACACCTTCCTACATAACACTAAGGGAGAAAAAAGGAGGACACACCAAAAACAGAAAAAAAGTGTGGAGGTAGCACCACAAAGTCACAACAAAAGGAGATCTGAGAAAAACACATTTTTCATTACAAAAAAGGTGAGCTGGAAATGATTTTATACATTTGACTTTTTACTGAATAAGGGCTGGTCCACAACTGCATCTTGGCCAGCTTTTCCCAACCTGGAGCCCTCCTGCTTTTGGCCATGTTTGTTGCCAGATTATGACCAAAATTGACTTCAAATAGTCCTTGATATACAGCCATTTGTTTAGTGACTGTTCAAAGTTGCAATGGCACTGAAAAAAAGTGCCTTATGACCTTTTTTCACAATTATGACCACTGAAGCGTTTCAAGGGTCAGGTGAGCAAAATCCATATGCTTGGCAACTGGCATGTACTTATGAAGGTTGCAGTATCTCAGAGTCATGTGATCAACTGCAGTGATTCACTTAACACCCGTGGCAAGAAAGGTTGTATAATGGGGGCAAAACTCACTTAACAATATTCTTCCTTAGCAGTGGAAAGTTTGAGTTAATTTTGATCATAAGTCAAGGATTATCTGCAACAAATTTGGAAGTCAAAGAAGGAAGGGGTCTCACATGGGAGTTGGTTGGTAGATTAATAACAAATCCCACTTCCTCCTCATCTGATTCCCTTTCTCCCCCTCTTTTAATTGGGACTCAGTAATTGGAGCCGTGGTGGTGCAGTGGTTAGAATGGAGCATTGCAGGCTAATACACTGCCTACTGCCAGGAGTTCGATCCTGACCGCCTCAAGATTGTCTCGTCCTTCCAACCTTCAGAGGTTGGTAAAGTGAGGACCCAGATTGTTGGGAGCAATAAGCTGATTCTGTAAACTGCACAGAGTGGTGTTCTGACCCAAGCCTTGTTCAAATCAAACAAATATAGAGTATGTATAAAAGCAAACCTTTTTAATACGGCACTGTGAATTCTGTTCATTCACAGCCAAGAGTCATACAAAACTAATTGTCCCAGATAAGAGCAAGTCCTTTCAAGGTTGCAAAAGGCTGTCAAGAACAAAAGATTAATTGCAGATAAATATCCAAAGCCAGAAGTTTCAAAAAACAAACCGGAGTAAGCAGGGCTTCAACGAGGACTAGGAGTAGAAAGAACTTCTTTGCTTCCTACAAAGGAAACCAACCCCGAAGGGTGACTTTTATCCCTTATGGTAGAGGCCATAATCTTCCAGCCTTACTCCCAAGTCGCCTATGCTGCTTCAGCTGCTCTTTCCTCCTTGTCACTGTTGCCAGACTCCACAACCTCCGAAGGCAACACCCCACTCTCCGATAGTCCTGGCCCCATCCCTGCATCACATGCAATACCCTCATCCGAGTCCTCACTGTCAGAGACCTCAGCTGTCCGGACCTGCTTCCGATGGACCACAACAAGAGGGCTGCAAAGCACAGCAAAGCAGTATAGAAGTCTATTGGGAAGGAAGGAAGAAAGGAAGGGAGGAAGGGAGGAAGGGAGGAAGGGAGGAAGGAAGGAAGGAAGGAAGGAAGGAAGGAAGGAAGGAAGGAAGGAAGGAGCAGTGGTGGTGCAGTAGTTAGAATGCGGTCTAATTCAATGCTCACTGCCAGTAGTTCGATTCTGAACAGCTCAAGGTTGACTCAGCCTTCCAAGGTCAGTAAAATGAGGACCCAGATTGTTGGGGGAAATATGCTTACTCTAAACCACTTAGAAATGGCAGTAAACCACTGTGAAGCAGTATATAAGTCTAAGTCCTATTGCTATTGCTAAGTCCAAGGCATTATAAAGTGGTATTAACACTTCAGCAAAACAATACGTTATTATGGCCTGGGAAAGTTGCCCGAAAGCATACCTGCTGACGTGAGAGCAACAGGGGTGGGATTCCACCGGTATAACAACCAGTTTGGTGATTGCGCACTCTCATTTAAAAAAGGCAAGCCCATACTTACCTTCAACTGCAGCCTCTGTGAAGAAAACAGCTGAGGTGCAGCAAACTGCTATGCTGTGCAAATCAGCTGTGCTCTAAACAAAGGCATAAAGCACAAGAAAGAGCAGGGGCAAGAGGGCAGGCCCACTTCCTCATCACAGCGAACTGGTTTGGAGTGAGCTGAACATCGGAACAAAGGGTTTGCCCAAACCGGTCCGAACCGGTAGAATCCCATCCCTGGATAGTAATACAGAATCGTGTGATTTTCATGCAATGAATGTTTGTGACAAGGCAACTGAGAAACTCCCCAAAGTTTTCAAAGCATTTCATTGCATTTCATTGCATTTGTTAAGAATTAGCCTTCCATCTCACAGCTTCGTCTTCTTCTACAGACCCTCTACAAATATACAGCAATATAGAAAAAGCTTAGGAGCGGCTCGGTGGCTTAGAGGTCAAGACGCTTGCCAGAGACAGATGTTTCTCTATCAGGGCATAAAGAGAAAATATCTGCTGTGAACTCTGCATAGGTGTCAGGAAGGCCATCTGGCCAGTAAACGCTCAGCTCTATTCAGTTGACCTGACTGAACCCCCAAGGGATTCAGGATCATAAAAAGAAGGTGGGAAAAAACCAGAAAGATCATAGGAGGGGCAAACACTAAGCCTTTATTTGCTTCTCAGAAGGAGATAATAGATGCTTATTTAGTCAAGTCGACCCAGTAGAGGAGAAAATATTTCCATTACGACAACACAAGACACTATATTGATTGGTTAAAAAGCCTCTGTGATATCCGGGTTTGCAAACACAGAGATACGTTCATAATATCCTAAGGTCTAAAGCAATCTATGAAAAGTCCAAACAGTCAGATCCATCTCAGAATTGTTTGAAACCAGAATAAGAAAACATAGGAGAAAGATAAGATAAGATAGATAAGATAATCTTTATTGTCATTCTTTTTACTGTGAGAACACTGGCCCACATTAAAAATGAAATTCTGTTGTTTGCTCTCAAAAGAAAGTATATATCTACCCATACATAACACACATTTTGTTGTTGTTAGTTGGACAATGTTCCTTCAGCCTTTCTGTCCTCTACCATCTTCTGGAGTCCATTTAAGCTCACTGCTTCAGGGACTCCATCCAGCTAACCCTTCTTCCTTGACCCTCCATCGTTCCCAGCATGAGGCTCTTCTCCAGGGAGTCCTTCCTTCTCATTCGGTGGCCAGAGTCTTTGAGTTTCCTCTTCAGGATCTGGCCTTGTAAAGAGCAGTTAGGGTTGATCACCTCTAGGACTGACCAGTTGGATCACCTTGCAGTCCAAGGGACTCCCAGGAGTCTCTTCCAGCACCAGAGTTCAAAGGCCTCCATTCTTTGGCGCTTAGCCTTCCTTATGATCCTACTTTCACAGCCATACATTGCCACTGAGAAAAACATAGGCTTGAATATATGCACTTTTGTTTTTAGTATGCTGTCTAGATTTGCCATAACTTTCCTCCCCAGGAGTAAGCATCTTTTAATTTCTTGGCTGCAGTCCCCATCTGTGGTGATATACACATACTATACACATACTTATGTATATTCAACAGGTTCGGACCAGTTCTGGAGAATCAGTAGCGAAAATTTTGAGTAGTTCGGAGAACCGGCAAATCCTACCTCTGACTGAAGATTTTATAGTATCCTTCCCCCTACCATGCCCACCAAGCCACACTCACAGAACTGGTAATAAAAAATTTGAATCCCACCACTGAAAATACTAATGCTCCGATGGTCATTTCGAAAAATCCTTTCTCAGTGAGCACCTAGAAGCCAAGAATCACTGCTGAAAAAAAAAGACAGGCCCAGGCTTTCTATGGACCAGTGATTGAAGCAACTCAGCCTGACATCTTCTAGTAATGTGGGGACTTCAACTCCCAGAATTCCCAGACATCCACGGGGAGGTTGCTAGCCAAACTGCAAGGGCTATGAATTCTGGGAGTTGTGGTCCCAACTCATTCATGGAGCACCAAATTAGGAAAGACATACAGGTATGCAAGTCAGGGCAAGAGACCCAAAGAAAAAGCATAACGGCTGGGGAATTCTGGGAGTTGAAGTCCACAAGTTTTAAACTTGCCAAGATTGAGAAACACCGTTCAAGAGTACCTTATTGGGGGTGGGGGGGAACTTTCTAGAATAAAAGGTATGTTGAATTCATATTTTGGTCCCCCGTTATTTTTTCCTTCTCTGAAAAAAAAAACATTATTTAAATCTCAGCAACAAAGAAAAGCTGTAATCCTGGAATTAATTAGTCATGCGCTACAGGAAACATTTTAAAAATGATGCACTGGAGACATACAAGTCTTCTGGCTAGCTTTTCTTTCACAGTGAGAGGAAACAAATCATTACTGTAGGAATTTCAAAATGCCAAGAGAGTGTACATGCCTGTATGTGGGTGCATCAGGGTGAAGCAAATAGATAAGGAAACAAAGCAGAACAATTTATATTTCCCAGTCCTAATTCACAAATGCCTTTTTTTTTAAATCACCCATTACTGTAAAATAAGTCTATTAGGCTAACCAGCCATCAAACTGACTCCTTGCCTTGAGAAAACACTTTTCAGCACAAGTGACATAACTTTGCCATCGCCTTATACGACATCATTGTACAATGAAGCAGCCGCGTGGGAGAACTGGGTTGATTAAAATGGTACTGATGAGTAATAAAAAAAAAATTACATTTGGAGTGTGGACTCACAAATGATTTGTTCCTGTCTCAGAGGGCTTACTCACGGGCACCTTCACCTCCGTCGCTAAGAATTATTAATCAGCAATAATTGAATAAACAATCAATCATCCAGTAAATAATTTGAATTATTGCAAAATGTTCTATGGGGAGCTGCCCTTAAAAACCACTTGGAAATTATAGCTAGTACAGAATGTAGCAGGGGGAGTAGCCGGGTTGGGTTTCTACCAGTTCTGTCCACCTCTGTAGAACCGGTAGCTCTGAAGAGCACCAGACATAGAACTGGTTCTATGTCTACTGATGTTTTTGCCCACCTGTCCACCCGGGCTATTACCTGACCTCTATTTCCTGATTTTTTCAACTTCAGCTGCTGTGCAAAGCACAGCTGCATTTAAAAAAAGCAGGAAAAATGGGCTTTTTAAAAGGCTGCTTCTCTGCACACTGCATGCTGATGACGATTTATAGGTGTGTGCGACAGCGTGCAAGGAAGCACATCGTAAATCACCAAACCTCGCAAATGACCCAACTGGTAGTTAACCCTGTTGGATCCCACCCCTGGGAGTAGCTAGTTATACAAGCTGCATAGTCTTAGACACACATACACACAATGAGATGCCTAATTTCCAGCTCAAATGGCTATCAAAATGCATCCGTTTTGTTAATATGAATGACATAATATCCTAATATGAATACATACTGTTATGGCGGGGTCTGCCACAATCGCCACAGTCAACTCATCAAGGGACAATTCACCATGGCCAAGTTGCTACAGGACAACTCACTGCGGGACAAGAGTTACACTAACACTGTAGAAATAGTGGAACAGAATCTTTAAAGAAAGGATGTCAAAAAAGGGACAAAATGAAATGTAAATGACAAAAATTTAAATATTTTTAAAACTATTTTAAATAACTAAATTGAATTGTTTAATTGTTCTGCAGCGAGTTGTCCATGGTGAATTGGCCATGGCAAGTTGACTGTGGCAAGTTGGCCATGGTGAGTTGGCCATGGCAAGTTGTCCCATTCCAGCTATAACACAGGACTAGGATTGGTAGACATCAAACCTAAGCTTCGAACAAGGCTTAAATCAGGTAATGGTAGGATCCAGATCTACATGATCTCTAGGTAGATGAGAGCCAGTTTGGTCTGCTGTTGAAGGCACCAGACTAACAAACCAGAAGACTGTGAATTCTAGTCCAACCTGAGGCATGAAAGCCAGTTGGGTGACTCTGGACCAATCACTAGGAGACAATCAGTTCTAGTCCCATCTTAGGCATCAAAGCTGGCTGTGGGATTTTGGGCCAATCACCAGTAGAGGGTGAGTTTTAGTCCCACCTTAGGCATGAATTCTAGTCCTGCCTTAGGCATGAAAGCTGACTGGTTGACTCTGGACCAATCACCAGGAGTCTCTGAATCCTAGTCCCACCTTAGGCATCAAAGCTGGCTGGGTGACTTTGGGCCAGTCACTTTCTCTCAGCCCAACCCATTTAACAGGGTTGTTGTTGTGGGGAAAATAGGAGAAAAAAGGTGTGAGGAATATGTTCACCACCTTGAGTACTTTATAAAAATAATAAAGGTGGAATACAAATAAATAAACAAAGAAAGAAATATCTGCCTACCAAAGGCTCTTTTGCTCAGCTCAAAAGATGTTGAGACTCTAGAAAGAATGCAGAGAAAGGCAACGAAGGTAATTAAGGGGGACTGGAGGCTAAAACATATAAAGAACGGTTGCTGGAATTGGGAAGGTCTAATTTGATGAAAAGGATTAGGGGTGACATGATAGCAGCCTTCCAATATCTGTGGGGTTGCCACAAAGAAGAGCAGATCAACCTATTCTCTAAAGCACCTGAGGGCAGGACAAGAAGCAGCAAGTAGAAACTAATCAAGGAGAGAAGCAACTTAGAACTAAGGAGAAATTTCCCGACAGAACAATTAATCTGTGGAACAACTTGCCTCCAGAAGTCATGAATGCTCCAACGCTGGAAGTTTTCAAGAAGAGATTGGATAATCATTTGTCTGAAATGGTATAGGGTTTCCTGCCCAAGCAGGGTGTTGGACTTGAAGACCTCCAAGTTCCCTTCCAACTCTGCTTTTGTACTGTATTGTGTTGTGTTGCGTTGCGTTGCGTTGCCTTGCCTTGCCTTGCCTTGCCTTCTATTCTATTCTATTCTATTCTACTCTATTCTATCCTATTCTATCCTATCCTATTCTACTCCAACCTAGATGAAGGCAAGGGAAATGACCCAAACTTTTAACTGAAATAATCTAGATTTTCGTGGATAGCTTCCTCCTCAGCCTATTGCCCAAACAAAACTACATGATGAGAGTATACAAAGTTAAAGGTGTTTTTTTTTTTAATTGCCATAGAGTTGCTGTGAGACAACGTGGCATATAAAAATGACTCACCATACTAACATCATGAGTCAAAGCTATGCTGTGGCCACCTAAGGCAGTTCAGGCTTTTGACAAGTTAGGCAGCGATGACATGTTACCCTCAAATGAATCTAACAAAGTGATTGATTTTTTCTCAGAAAGGAAAAACTGATGGAGTGGGGGGGCATAATTTTGAGTTAAGAAAAAAATAGACTGGAAAAACTTATTTTCCTGAAGCTAGGCGAGATGGCAAAATGCACTATTTTGATTAGAGATAACAATTTGACAGAATTTCTTGTGGCTTGGAGACCACTGTTAGATTTCCTACAAGAAAAAAGAGAAAAATGAAGCTTGGACTTTGGGATTTCAGAATTAGATTTGATCTGACTAGAGAAATATTGTGACTTATTAAATATATGGCTATGATCAATGTAGAGTAAATAGAGTTTTATAAGTTAAACTAAGAAGATTGATTTTCTACATATTGGTTATGAATGTTTTTAAAATCTTAAGCTATGGATATTATTTGCTTAAACTTAAGAGACTGATCCATTTTATAATTGTCTCTGTACTGAAAAAAAAGTTGGAGGTCACTTCCTTTATATATTTGTTTTGTATATTTTTTTTACTCCCTTTCCAACTTTTTTATTCCCTTATGTCATCTCCCTTTAGGTTAGTTTGCATTTTATTATCTTTTTGAAATGTAATAAAGCTAACCAAAAATTATTTTCCACTGTTTCACAGTGCAGCTTCTCAAGATTTTGTTGCTAGTGTTCCTGCTATATTTCTGGGCTTTTACTTGAAATTTGCATCCTCAACTTAGGAACACAATTGAGTCGAAATTTTCTTGCTCAGCAAGACCATTTTTATGTGAGTTTCGCCCATATTACAACCTTTCTTGCCACAGAAAGGGAATCACTGCAATTGTTAAGTTAGTAACACATTTATTAAGTGAATCTGGCTTCCTCGTGGACTTGTCAGAAAACTGCAAGAAGTGATCATATGAGCCCAGGATATGTCATAAATATGAATCGGATGCCAAGCATCCACATTTTGACCACATGAATATGGGGATATTGTAATGGTCTTATGCAGGGCTAGGCTTCAAGAAATTTAGCAACCAGTATTCTGCTCGGTTGCTGGGTGGGCGTAGCGATGGTGGATGTGGCCTAGTCAGCCTCCTACACCATGGCAGGGGGCTATTTTCACCCACTGTGCGCTCCGGGGGCTTTCCTTGAGCCTCCACGAGGGCAAAAAAGGCCTCCCTGGCCCCTGGGAGGCCTGTTTTCCACTGTCCCTGAGCCTCCACATGGGTCCTGCACTTACCTGGAACCCAAAATCGGTCACGTGAAGACTCCTGGGAGGGACGGGGTGGGCGGGGTGAGCCAGTTGTTGCAACTACCAGTTCAGCAAACCAGATGTAAAATTAACATCTGGTTCACCCAAACCGGTGTGAATCAGTAGCAGCCACCCCTGGTCATATGAAAACCAGCCATAAAAAAAGTCACTTTTTTCAGTGCCTTTGTAACTTTGAGCGGTCATTAAATAGAACGGTTGTAAGTCAAGCACCATCTGTATGTTCTCTGGCCAACCTCAGCTATCTGATCCATTCCTTTCCTATTTTTCTGCCATCTGTAGATCATTTCCACTGGAACAATTCTGCAGCTTCTTAATTGACATGGGAAGAAAGCAAATTGCATCCTGATATTAGGTGGCTGAGTGAGGGAAGGAGAGAAGAAAGCAAGCCTGATTTTTTAAATTGTGGTTTGGCTGAAGGCAAAATGACACAGCCGAGGCCCACCTCAACAACAACAAAAACAGAGATTTTTCAACCAAACACTTCAATGGGAAATGGAACAAGTGTTTGGCTTATGCAAAGAGGTGCGGTGGGCGTATTAAGTGTTGATTGAGGTGCAATAATTAAGATGTGGATATTAGCATATTTCCCTTGAAGTGATAGTCAAATCCTTCTGGTTTTATTTCCCTGTTTTTTTTTTCTTTTTCCAACCCATTAGCTTTGAACTCTTACCTTCCTTTGCAAAGCAGAAGAGGGGGGGGATATATATATATTGGCCCCTCCCTGAGAAACTCTGATGCAGTTTTTGAATCAGGCCACTGATGGCATCAAGGGGCATAACTTATGGAATGCATCCCCTAGAAAAAAATCTGGAATATGGAGATGAAAAAGAGAGATGTATTTTTAAAAATGTCATTTCGGGTTTGGTTTTTTTTCAATTCTTTTCAGGTAGCCTTGATCTTTGGGCAATTACAGATTTTAAAAAATGTGTCTCTTCAAACAGCAAGATAGAGACATGAAATGAGACTGGAGCTACAATTGAATTCTCTTCCATATGTAATAACATAACTTTTCAAACCTCTTATGACACCCTTTCATGAATGGGTGCGCAATGTCAAAGAAAAGCCAACAGAAAAAAAGAGAAGTAGAATATCATCCAGAATTCAAACTAGACTAGAGGAAGCTACCTACATCATCATCATCATTATTATTATATCATTATTGTTATTGCTGTTGTTATTATTATTATTATTATTATTATTATTATTATTATTATTATTATTATTATTATTATTCCTTCCCTCCTCCTCCTTCTTCCTGTTCCTCTTCCTCCTCTTCTTTTTCTTCTTTTCTTCCCCTTCCCCTTCTCCTCCTCCTCCCCTTCTTCTTCTTCTTCTTCCTTCCCCTCCCCTCTTCCTCCTCCTCCTCCCAGTAACCTTCCTGCGTTTCTTTATTTACTTATCAAATTTAGATATCACTCATGTTACTCACAGAGTAACTCTGGCAATTGTACAGTTAAAAACATAAAAACCTGAAACCCACGAAAATTTTAAAAAATCAATAAGAGCCAGACAAAAACAAGAATAAAATAAGTTTGAAGTTAAAAGGTGGGCGGAGGGTTGTCAATTTGTCTTCTTTCATGCATTTGTCTTCCTTCTGCAAAAATAAATAGTACGTACTTCATTTTTTTCACCTTGTAGCAGAAGAGGTTAGTTATATCAAAGTAAGAATGGTTCCAAACATAGCTCTTCAAAGATGTCTGCACTGGCTGAGTGTTGTATTTACTACTAACTCAAGGCCAAGTAACTATGCTGGCTTAGAACCCAACTGACATGATGCATATTTGCCATGGTGCACATTAGCTTTTCTGAAAAGTTTACTGAGACTTTAGACCACGGGTTTTCAAACTTGACAGCTTTAAGACTTGTGGACTTCAATTCCCAGAATACCTCCTCCAGTCATGTTAGCTCAGGAATTCTGGGAGTTGAAGTCCACAAGTCTTAAACTTGCCAGGTTTGAAGACTCTTGCTTTAGACCCAAAGGTGTTTTTTTCAAGAGACAACTGGACTTTCTGGTTTAGTTCAACAGTTGCTTCTTGAAAAAGCACCTTTGGGACAACCATGACCTGGATGACTGAGAATCGTACGAGTTGTACAAGGTGTAATGACAATAAAGTAAACTAAAAATTAAGGGTAAAAAAAATATCCATAGACATTGAGACCCTAGAAAGAGAGCAACAAAGATGATTAGGGAACTGGAGACTAAAACATACAATGAATGATTGCAGGAATTGGGTATGTCTATTTAATGAAGAGAAGAAATAAGGGGTCACATGACAGCAGTCTTCCAAATTTTAGGGGCTGTCAAAGAGAAGAGAGGGTTGAGTCAACCTATTTCCCAAAGCACTTGAAGGCAGAGCAAGAAGCAATGGATGGAAACTTATCAAGGAGATATCCAGTCTAGAACTATGGAGAAATTTACTGATAGTGTGAACAATTAACCAGTGGAATGGCTTGTCTTCAGAAGTTGTGGATGCTCCAACACTGGAGGCTTTTTAAAAAAGAATGGACTGTCATTTGTCTGCGATGGCGTAGGGTTTCTTGCTTGATAGGGGGTTGGACTAGAAGACCTCCAAGGTCCTTTCCAACTCTGTTACTCAAGCAATGGATAATCATTTCTGCCTTGCTTCCAAAATCAATGCATAGATGTGTCCACATAAGACATGAGGTGAATTTGAGAGCATTTTTATTTATATGCAGAAAACAAACACTAATATTTTAAGCACAAGTCTCATTGCTGAACTTTCTTAGAGTATTAAACCTCAAAATCTCTGCAGAATCCAATCACAAAGAACAACTGTGTCACTGATAACAATTGGACAACAGCGGGATATCTGGGCCCTTGTCTTAACAATGACAACCACAATTTTGGATTTGATATAAAGGAGTATTAGGTAGATTCTCATTTATTACTTGAAAAGAGAGAAAGGCAAATGATGTTTTAGGTGCCTGAACAAACAACAGAAGGCAGAAGCTTATGTGAAGAGATATTTTGAGATAACTTGAATATTCATTTCTGTTCTTACAAGGGATGGCAGCAACATCCTTACAGGCCTGACATGGATGTAACTGGAAGAATGCAAAAATCTCTCAAGAGCCGTGATGGCGAACCTGTGGCACGCATGCCACAGGTGGCACACAGAACCATTTGTGAAGGGATGCAAGCCACAGACAAACTTACCTCACTAAGCATGTGCATGCCTCCCAGGTGATTTTCGGGCCTTTTTCGTCCTCCCAGAGGCTCGAGGGAAGCCTCTGCAGCCTTTGGAGGCCGAAAAAGAGGCCTGTTTCATCAATTCCTGTATTTCTGGAAATACCAGAAATGATGAAACGGGCCCATTTTTTGGCCTCCAAAGGCTGCAGAGGCTTCCCTCGAGCCTCTGGGAGGCCAAAAGAGGCCCCAAAATCAGCTGGGAGGCACACACATGCGCAGTGCAGGTAAGGGAGTGGCGGGGGGATCACACACACATACACAGGGGTTGGGGAGAAGCACACATTGCCTTCTGAGTGCTGGCACATGAGCGCGAGCGCAATTTTTGGCACAGGAGCCCAACAAGGTTAGCCACCACTGCTCTAGAGTTTCAGGTCAAATTCTAAAGAAATTGTTCAGCAGCTCTTAAATAAGTCAAAAACAGCCATTCAAAAGCCAGAAGAGGAAATGAAAGGGGAAGGAAGGGAAGGAAGAAGGAGAAAATCACAATTAAGGAGACTGAAAGAAGACTGAAAAGAGTTTTCTATAATATCCATTAGCATTTCTTTTGCATTATATTCACTTCAGGTCAAAAATATTTCAGCACTTTCTGAAACAATGCAATCACTAGCCAAAACTGTTTCCCAAAAGGGACAACATAGCTTCCTCTCGGTTATAAATAATACTGCCTTCTTATCCTTCCATTCACTTTCAGAAGGACTTAGTACCTTTGTCACACTGGAATTTCAGAGGGAACTGGACTGGATATCTGGTGTCACTCCCTTGTTGCTTTAAATCCATTTTTGAAATTGCTCCGAACTGTTTTCAGTGTGGGAAAGGGCTGCAGTGGACATAACACTGACACAAAAGTTATGTGAGGATGCTTCATATATGTGGGTTAAGCCAAGATTTTCTAAGTTTGGCTTTGCAACTGGTGTGCGTACGAGGGAGAAATTTACCACCCACATTTGCATTAACACTGCAGAGCTATATTTAGTGTTTGCTTTTCTGCAATTAAGCCATACAAGGGACCTTCAAGTACAATTTTCATGAGTTGCCTACCTCAAAAAAACAGAATTGCAAATGCATAAACACATATGTAGATACTGTGGATGGGTTCTATTTTATCCTATAATTCTCCAGCTCTCTTGCCCTACCTTAAAAATGCATCAGCTTCCCAGATCCCACTTCAAAATAATCAGTCCCAAATAACAAAATTTACCTGGAGCCAGCAAAAGAACTTAAGACTTCACAATCTTAGGTTCCCCTTAAGGGTGTTTTTTATCTATTTTATTTATTTGTACCCTGCTTTCACTATTTTTACAAATAACTCAAGGTGGGGAACATATATAACACATCTCCTCCCTCCTGTTTTCCTCACAAAAACAACCCTGTGAGGCGGATTTGGCCAAGAGAAAGGAGGACTGGCCCAAGCCAAGCTTTCAGGGAACTAAGGCAGGACTAGAAATGACAGTCTCCAGGTGAGTGGCCCAAAGTAACCCAGCCACTTTCCTGCCTAAAGCGAGACTAGAACTCACAATCTCCTGATGATTGGCCCAAAGTCACCCAGTCAGTTTTCATGGCAAAGGTGGGACTAGAATTCACTGTCTCCTGGTGAATGGTCCAAAGTCACCCAGCTGGCTTTTCTGGCTAAGGTAGAACTAGAACTCATGGTCTCCTAGTGATTGGCCCAAAGTCACCCAGACAGCTTTTCTGGCTAAAGCGGGACTAGAACTCACTGTGTCCTAGTGATTGGCCCAATGTCACCCAGTCACTTTTCATGCCTAAGGCGGGACTAGAACTCACAGTCTCCTGGTGAATGGTCCAAAGTCATCCAGCTGGCTTTCATGGCTAAAGCGGGACTAGAACTCACTGTGTCCTAGTGATTGGTCCAAAGTCATCCAGTCAGCTTTCATGGCTAAGGTGGGACTGGAACTCACAGTCTCCTGGTGAGTGACCCAAAATCACTCAGCCGGCTTTCAACGTATTTATGCAACAAAGTTTCTGAACTTACTCAGGTCAGAAATATCACCATCTGTTAATGAGTTGTGATAATTTTGTGTTGTATTTTAGAATGCAACCATAAAAAATCTAAAGAGGCCTCAAGCCAAGCAGGACTCCAACATCCATGCCATTTTATTTATTAGATTCTCAACCGTTTACAAACAATGCACATCAAAAGAGCAATGCAGTAAAATGTTAGGGTTAAATCCATTACCTAAAAAGAAAAAACAAAGCTGGTGCAACCATATGCACAAATAATACACCAGTGGCATCCCTGCAAACACCAAAGGTCACCTGAAATATTTTCAGTTTTTAATTTTAACTTGCAGCCACATCGAGACCAATGATATGATGAGAGAGTCTGGCCTAGTGGTTAAGGCACCAGTCTAGAAAGCAGGAGACGGTGAGTTGTAGTCCCACCTTAGGCATGAAAGCCGGTTGGATGACTTTGGGCCAATCACCAAGAGTCTGAGAGTTCTAATCCCGCCTTAGGAGAGGGGGCTGCTGCTGGTTCGCACCGGTTTGGCTGAACCGGTAGTTAAGATTCTGCACAGTTTGGCGAACTGGAAAATCTCACCACAGGCTGGCCTTGCCCTGCTTGTTTTTTGGCCTGTTTTTCAGGCCATTTTTCGGGCTGCTTTCAGGCCAATTTTCAGGGAGATTTTGGCTCAAAAAGTGACCCCAAAATAGCCTGAAAACAGCAAAAAAATGGCCTGAGAAACAGCCCAAAAATGGCCTGAAAATGGCCTGAAATCCCCAAAACTGCTTGTTTTTAGCCATTTTTCAGGCCATTTTTGGCCCATTTCTGGCTCAAAAAATGGCCCCAAAACTGCCTGAAAACAGCTGGAAAAAAATGGCCTGAAAAATACCCCAAGATGGCCTGAAAATGGCCCGAAAATTGCCTGAAACAGCCCCCCAAAAAGGTCAAAAAACAGGCCGAAAAATGGGTAGGGGCGAGGCCAGCCAGCCAGTGATGGGATTAGCCCAACCGGCTGGATCCTCTCCTGAAGCCTTTGAGGCGAGTGGCCAGAAGGTGGGGCTGGGTGTGATGAGTGATGTCACCCACCCAGTCACATGACCATGGATAGGCCACGCCGATCCAGCCACACAGCCAACACAGAGAACCGGTTGTTGAGTTATTCCAATCCCACCACTGTGCCTTAGCTCTGAAAGCCAGCTGGGTGATTTTGGGCCAGTCCCTCAGTCTCAGCCCAAGCCACCTCACAGGGTTGTTGTTATTGAGCAAATAAAAGTAAGAAGGAGTGTTAAGAACGTTTCCTCCTTTGAATTGCTTGTAAAGTAATAAAGGTGAGGTAAAAATATAAAATAAAATAAATATATGCATCCAGTCACAGGCCATTCATTCATTGCTCTGATTCAGCTCCAATTAATGTCAGGATATAAGTCTTCATTTTTTCACAATAAATTGAGCCTTGGGGAAGAAGAGGAGGAGATAACAGCTGTTACTACTCATTGCCAAGAGGAGCTTGTTGTTTTTTAAATACTGCATTAGCCTCCACTGATCATCTACCAACATAGCCCCCTAATTTTAGCACCTGCTAAATGGGCCGTTTGGATGACATATTCTCTGGGTAGGCACGGTTCCAGTATGGCACCCAGCTAAAATTTCCATATAAAAATTTCCAACCTTGCCAAAATGGCATATTTGTTCTGGCCTTGTACCGTTACCCTTAAGACATATATATTCTCAAAAAAAAGTTCATTTTTTGACGACCAGTATACCTCAGGCCTCACTCTTCGTATCCCATTTTATCCCATAACCTCAAGAGAATTATATAGAAAAGCACTGCAAAATTAAATGAAAGACAGTTTTATGATAGAGCAGGTGGAGATACATAAATATCAAGAGTTTCCTACAGAAAAGAACCGAAAAGACCAGAAGAATATAAATAGGACAACTACAACGCTACGGATGATACTATCCTGGCTGAAAAGTAATCTACAAATATTTTAATATTAACAATAATGTAACTGCAAAAGGTTAAGCTGCAGAAAGGAGTTAAGGGGATTAACTTCTCCTTAAAGGAGTTGAATTTATCCTTCTTGTCCTCAGGGAGAAAAATACATGCCAGAGATGAGAAATTGGTGGGATTGTACTTTTAGAATGCTCAAATCAAATTCTTGTTTCTGTGCATGGTCTTTCCAGGAAAAAAAAACAATTTAATTCTGCTCAAAATACAATCTATGTTTCATGTGTGTCTCTGAAAGGCTGCATGATTATTATTATCATTTTACAAAAGTCAGCCTTTTAATGTTTCCAGTTTTCCTATGTCTCAAAATCAGGAAGGTTAATCAGTCACTAATAAAAATTTGTTTATGAACAGACTAGTCTATTCCTAAACAAAACACCTTCAACCCAGCTCCCCCAGAAGGGATTAAAGTTAGGGGAAAAAAGACTCCTGAAATCTACATTTCCCCACCCAAATTCTAAGGAACGGACCTTCAGGACATCATAGGATTTACCCACCACCATTAGAATAGCAAAAGACAAAAGGCTCATTGCATTGCACAATCCTCTGGAGCATCTCAATCACAAAATTCCAAAACTGTACAGAAATCCATTCACTCATTCAGCCATTTTGTCAGCCACCCCTGTAACACCCCTAGGAGTATTTATCTCAAGTGATCTAAGCCCCAGACTCACTGTAACAGCATTGCCAAAAAGGCATTAAGAGTTGTTAACCTTATTTTGCAAAGCTTCTTCTCCAGCAACATTGAATTGTTAACTAGGGCATACAAAACCTTTGCCGGACCAATTCTCGAATACAGCTGGTCCACCTGGAATCCACACTGTATATCAGACATTAACACAGTTGAGTGGGTTTAGAGATATTTCTTGAGAAAAGTAATCCACTCCTCCACTCACAACAGAATTCTCTTTGCTTTCAGGCTCTAAATTTCAGGCCTGGACAATCTGGAACTGCACCGTCTGTGGACTGATCTAAGCATCGTTCACAAAATTGTCTGCTATAACATCTTGCCAGCCAACAAATTCTTCAGCTTCAACCACAATAATACACGGGCAAACAACCAATAGAAACTCAAGGTAAACCGATCCAAACTCAATGGCAGAAAATACGACTTCAGCAACAGAGTGGTCAACACCTGGAACGCCCTACCTGACTCCGTTGTTACAGCCTCAACCTCTCACAACTTCAACCTCAAACTGTCTACCGTGGACCTCACCCCATTCCTAAGAGATCCTGAAAGGGGGTGTGCATAAGCACACCAACATGCCTACAGTCCCTGTCCTACTGTCCCCATTTATCTGTATTTATTTCCTTTGTTCTTGTTTGTGTTCATACCTATACTTGTTATCTTGTATATGATTGACAAACAAATAAGCAAACAAACAAATATTTGCTGCTGTCACTGAAGTTTCTGGAAACCAAATAAAACTTCTTTCTTTGCAATCAACCTCCATTTTATTTCCAGAGCCTTTCTTCCAGATTATTACCAGACCGGATTTTACTTCCTACAATAGCAAATAATGGTTACATGACCTTGGGAAACGGCAACCATGGTAAATATGTGCCGATTGCCAAGAATCCAAATTTTGATCACATGTTGTAAATTACTTTTTTCAGTGTCATTGTAACTTAGAATGGTTGCTGAATGAATAGTTGTAAGTTGAGGATTGTCTGTACAATGAATGCTCAGCAGAAGACATTTTCAGGACTTCTAACTAATATGTGAAAAGAAACATAGTGGAGGTGTCCTTGATTGAACCACAAAGATGTTTGCCCAATGATGTAGCCTGTTTTGAAAATCACAGATAATGCCAGCCAGGTAAGGGACAGCCACTTATTTGGAATGATATAGGACAGTGGTGGGATTCAGAAATTTTTACTACCGGTTCTGTGGGCATGGCTTGATGGGCGTGGCATGGCTTGGTGGGCATGGCAGAGGAAGGATACTGTAAAATCCCCATTGCCTCCCCACCCCTGGGGGAAGGATATACTGCAAAATCTCCATTCCCTCCCCACCCCATTAACCTGCTTTTCAGCTCCGTTCTCCTGTGCAGGGCAACCAAAGAAGACCTAGCCAATCATCTGGGACTCGGGAGGCAGAGAATAGATGGGGATGGGGTGAGTCAGAATTGGTAGTTGCTGGTTCTCTGAATTATTTAAAATTTCCACTACCGGTTCTCCAGAACTGATCAGAACCTGCTGAATACCACCTCTGATACAGGATCTTCTGCTTCAGCAGGGAGTTGGACTAGAAGACCTCCCAAGGTCTCTTCCAACTCTGCTGTTCTGTTAAGTGTCAGCACAATAAATTCCAGTTAAGCTCAGGCTTATACCCAAGAATCTAGCTAATTAATTTTTTCACACTAAACGGGCACTAGCGGAGAGTTATTGGAATTAAAGAGAGGTTGGATTTAGACTGTTTATGAGAACATAATGATTCCAGGTTGATTCCTCTCTTGACTCCACCCCCATCTCTTGTATGAAACTTCCGCTTCACAATTTTCAACGGATGGCCTTTTGGGGGGGGGGGCTGGGAACTATGGGAAATGAAATCCAAAACAACAAGAAGGTACCAGATGGGAAAAAGTCAACAATGAATGTATAAAAAAAAAACCCCTTGTTTTCTTTGCTTTTCTTGGGAAACTAATTACCTTTTCTCTTTGTATAGAAGTTGAGCTGGGTGGAAAAAACAACCCAGAGGGGGGGAAAAAAGGATTGAAGAGACAGCTGGGAGATTTAAAAAAAAGGAGCTAGCAAATGGAGCAAGAACACATTTGGAACAAAGTAGGGAATTATTGAAGTAGTTCTACATCACTTGCAAGGACATTGCTTAGGTAAAGACAGCTAACTTTGCTGATTTTCTTTCTTTCTTTCTTTTTTTGCTATTTGTCATTGTGGTCCTGTATAAGCCACACATTTTGAACAATAGCGCAGAACAGACTCCAGAGGACTTTAAAGAGACTCTTCATCCAAACCATTCGTTGTTCTAAGGGTTTGTAACTTCTGTTGAAATATCTCCAAGTGAAGAGAAGCCCATCAGCTTCTGGAGGTAGCCCATCGCTCAACCAAATGATTCATCGCGTTACAGAGTTCTCGCTTAGTGTCAAGTCGAAACAGCATGCCTGTCACTCATTCAGATTACAAAGAACAAGTCTATTGCCTTCTATATAATTATCTGAGGCAGATAGAAAATCTGTTAAATCATCATTGAAAATTCTCATTGAAAAGAAAACACACCAGTTATCTTGCTGCCGGAAAGCCATTTGCTGGGCCTTTCCTTTCTTTTCCTTTCCTTCCCTTCCCTTCATTCTATTTTCTTTTCCTTTCCTCTCCTCCCCTCTTCCCTTTCCTTTCCTCTTCCCTTCCTTTCCTCCAGTCTATTCTCCTTTCCTTTCCTTTTCCTTTCCTCTTTCCCTTCCCTTCCCTTCCTCTACTCTATTTTTCTTTCCTCCCTTCCCCTCCCCTCCCCTCTTTCCTTCCCTTCCCCTCTTTTCCTCCACTCTATTTTCTTTCCTTTCTTTCCCCCTTTCCTTTCCATCCCTTCCTCCATTTTCTTTTCTTTTGCTTTCCTCTCCTCCCCTCCCCTCTTCCCTTTCCTTTCCTCTTCCCTTCCCTTCCTCCACTCTATTTTCCTTTCCTTTTCCTTTCCTCTTCCCTTCCCTTCCTCCACTCTATTTTCCTTTCCTTTTCCTTCCCTTCCCTTCTCTTCCTCCACTCTATTTTCTGTCCTTTCTTTCCCCCTTTCCTTTCCATCCCTTCCTCCATTTTCTTTTCTTTTCCTTTCCTCTCCTCCCCTCCCCTCTTCCCTTTCATTTCCTCTTCCCTTCCCTTTCTCCACTCTATTTTTCTTTCCTACCTTCCCCTCCCCTCCCCTCTTCCCTTCCCTTCCCTTCCTCCATTCTATTTTCTTTTCCTTTCCTCCCCTCTTTCCTTTCCTTTTCTCTTCCCTTCCCTTCATCCACTCTATTTTTCTTTCCTTTCTTTTCTTTTCCTTTCCTTTCCTCTCCCCTCCTCCTCTCTCCTTCTTTTGTTTCGGTTCTGAAAGCCATTTGTCTGAACTGGACAACCACTTGACTGAAATGATATAGGGTCTCCTGCTTGAGCAAGAGGTTGAAGACCCCCAAGGTCCCTTTCCACTCTGAATAAAAGTATAAATTTCTTATCCTATCCTCACATTTTTCTTTCATCTCCAAGACTCTTCATTTTCAGCATCATCCCCTCCACTAAGTTAATACATTACAATGAGACACCAATCCTTTTGGGGCTGAATTTATTAAAAGACACTAACAGAAGAACTTCAACTGAAAATGATAAACACAGTTAGTCCAAAGTCCAAAGTGATTCATTTTAATTTCTTTCCTTCCTTCCTCCCTATCTTCCTTCAGTCTTAATTGTCATTTGCTCCTTCCTTCCCTTCCTTCCCTTCCCCTTCCTTCCTTCCCCCTTCCTTTCTTCCTTCCTTCCTTCCTTCCTTTCTTCCCTTCCCCTTACCTTCCCCCCTTCCTTCCCTTCCCCTCCCTTCCTCGATCCCTCCCTCCCTTCCTTATCTCACCTTTATTATTTTTACAAATAACTCACGGTTGTAAACACATGCAACACACCTTCCTCCTGCTATTTCTCCCATAACAACAACCCTGTGAGGTGGGTTGGGCTGAGAGAGGGGGACTCACCTAGCTGGCTTTCATGCCTAAGGCAGGACTAGATCTACACAATCTTCTTGGTCATTGGCTCAAAGCCACTCTGCTTCCAGGCACTTGCCAAGTCTTACCATAGACTCCTCCTACGTACAGATTTAGTGAAATTTTGAAATACGAGACCCATTCCTTTAAAACCCAGATTCAGTGCTCTTTCTGAAAAGTACTAGACTTATAGTACCAGTAGACTTAAAATAACTCTAATCTTGTGCTGCACAGGCCAATGTCAGCCAAGAAAGACAGAATCTGCTACCAGGGTGTTGTTTTTGAGTGCTTGAAGGGTTTTATAGAATATAGTGGTTACAATGCAGTATTGTAGGCTAATTCTGCCGACTGCCAGAGGTTCGATCCTGACCAGCTCAGGGTTGACTCATCCTTCCATCCTTCCAAGGTTGGTAAAATGAGGACCCAGATTGTTGGGGTTAATATACTGACTCTGTAAACAGCTTAGGGAGGACTGAAAAGTACTGTGAAGTGGTATATAAGTCTAAGTGCTATTGCTATTTCTCTACCCTTTCTTTCTTTCTTTCTTTCTTTCTTTCTTTCTTTCTTTCTTTCTTTCTTTCTTTCTTTCTTTCTTTTTTTCTTTTTCTTTCTTTCGTTTTCATCTATTATCACTTGTTCTATATCCTGGTGGTACAGCAATTACAATGCAGTATTGCAGGCTAATTTTGCTGACGGCCAGAGGTTCAATCCTGACAGCACAAAGTTGATTCAGCCTTCAATCCTTCCAAGGTCAGTAAAATATAGACCCAGATTCTTGGGGCTAATATACTGACTCTGTAAACAGCTTGGGGAGGGCTGTAAAGCACTGTGAAGTGGTATATAAGTCTAAGTGCTATTGCTACAGAAACATAGAGTTGGAAGGAAACCCAGAGGTCTTCTAGTCTAACCCCCTGCTCAAGGCAGGAGTCCTTATATGCCATCCCAATCAAACGATTGTCCAGTCTATTTTTGAAAACCTCCAGGAAGCAAGCTGTTCCACTGATTTATTGTTCTCGCAGAACAATTTCTCCTTACTTATAGGTTGGATCTCTCTTTGATCAGTGGTGGGATTCAAATTTTTTTACTACCAGTTCTGTAGGCGTGGCTTGGTGGGTGTGGCAGGGGAAGGATAGTGTAAAATCCCCAGTCAGAGGTGGTATTTGCTGGTTCTCCAAACTACTAAAAATTTCTGCTACAAATTCTCCAGAACTGGTCAGAACCTGATGAATCCCACCTCTGTCTTTAATGGTCTTCCACCCATTACTTCTTGTCCTGTTTCTGGTGCTTTGGGGAATAAGTCAGTCCCTTCTTCTCTATGATAGGAACTCAAGCACTGGAAGACAGTCATTGTGTCCCCTATGGGACTTCTCTTTGATAGGCTAGACATACCTAGGTCCTTCAACCTTTCATCGTGCTATTTAGCCCTTTGTCATCTTTATTACTCTCCTCTACACACTTTCTCAAGTCTCAGCATTATTTTTTTTTGCAGCTTCTGCAAATGAGAGATTTCATGAAGTCATCATTTTCACCTTATTTCACCTCTTTTTTTATGGACTATTTCTGGATACAGAACAGAACAGGACTGTCTGCCAGTATTGCATTACTCTTGCAGAACTGACTGAATAGACAAGTAGGAATAGAATAGAATAGAATAGAATAGAATAGAATAGAATAGAATAGAATTATTTATTGGCCAAGTGTGACTGGACACACAATGAATTTGTCTTGGTGCAAATGCTTTCAGTGCCCATAAAAGAAAGGATATATTCATCAAGAGTCAAGAATCATAAAGTCCAACACTTAGTGATAGTCAAAAGGTACAACAAGCAAACAAATCATACTAGGAAACAGTTAATAAAAATCGTAAGCATACAAGTGACAAAGTTACAGTCATACAGTCAGTCACAAGTGGTAGGGGATGGGTGATAAGGAGTGATGACAAGATTAATAGTAGTAGACTTTGTAAATAGTTGGACAGTGTTGAGGGAATTATTTGTTTAGCAGAGTGATGGAGTTCAGGAAAAAAACTTTCCTTGTGTCTAGTTGTTCTGGTGTGCAGGGCTTCACAGCGTCATTTTGAGGGAAGGAGTTGAAACAGTTTATGTCCAGGATGTAAGGGGTAGATATTTTCACAGCCCTCTTTTTGACTCATGCAGTATACAGATCCTCAATGAAAGGCAGGTTGGTAGTAAATGTTTTTTCTGCAGTCCTAATTACTCTCTGAAGTTTGTGTCTGTCTATCCAAGATGGCATTGACGATGGCTGCCTCGGTGAAATTCTCTCCAATGGTAATAGCAATAGACTTATATACTGCTTTATAGTGCTTTACATCCCTCTCTAAGAGGTTTACAGAGTCAACATCTTTCCCCCCAACAATTTGGGTCCTCATTTTAATCACCTTGGAAGGATGGAAGGCTGAGTCAGCCTTGAGACTGGTGGGATTTGAACTGCAATATTATAGGCAACTGGTTGCAGAAGTAGCTTGCAATACTGCACTCTAATCACTGTGCCACAAAGGCTCAGTAATCAATCCTTGATGTACCACCACAATGGAGCCCAAAATTTTTGTTGCTAAGCGAAACACTTGTTAAGTGAGTTTGGCCCCATTTTATGATCTTTCTTGCCACCGTTAAGTGAATTATTATAGCTGTTAAGTTGGTGACACAGTTGTTAAGTGAACCTGGCTCCCCGCCATTGACTTTGCTTGACAGAAGGTAGCAAAAGGGGACCACGTGACCCCAGGACATGGTGACCATTATAAGTGTGAGTCAACTGCCATTTGACTTTTGACATTTACTCAAAGGAATGGTGAAGCACAAGAGTTCCTTCACGAGAGAGAGTCATTATGACAACATGGAGCAGAGGTCTTGCAAAGCCTTTATGAGAACAACAACCATCAACTCAAAATGACAGAAGGAAAAAACCTAAAATCCAGGAATATAGACTTACCGAAGGGGTTTCATTTTTGTGCATTGTGACAAGTTGTGCCTATGAATCTTCCACACCAAGAACCTTCAAACTTGGCAAGTTTAAGACTTGTGGACTTCAACTCCCAGAATTCCTGAGTTCACATGACTAGAGGAGGAATTCTGGGAGTTGAAGTCCATTAGTCTTTAAGCTGTCAAGTTTGAAGACCCCTGTTCTACACCCTAGCCTACATTCCTGCCACCAGGCCATTTGTGAACCTAGGCTGAACACTTTTAGGACGAGAACAATTTTCAGACATAGTCCTAAGGAGAGATCAAAGGAACAGAATATCTCTGACCTCCAACAAGGCCAAAGGGCAAGCCACTTGGCAAAGCATCCTCCCTAATCTGCCTCATTATGTGTCTTTAAAAATTCTCTATCAGTATAGTGGATAGAAAGATAGAGTAGAGTAGAGCAGAGCAGAGCAGAACAGAACAGAACAGAACAGAATTACAAAATAGTAAAGTAGAACAGAGTAGAACAGAATTACAGAGTAGAGTAGAGTAGAATTACAGAACAGAATATAGAATGGAATGGAATAGAAAATTAGAAGAGAAGAGAAGAGAATAAGCTCATAACATAAGAGCTGGAAGGGACCTTGGAGGTCTTCTCATCCAACTCGCTGCTGATGCATGATAGAATGGTGTGGAAGGGAAGGGAAGGGAAAGGAAGGGAAGGGAATAGAGAATAGAGAATAGAGAATAGAGAATAGAGAATAGAGAATAGAGAATAAAGAATAGAATAGAATAGAATAGAATAGAATAGAATAGAATAAGCCCATAACATAAGAGCTGGAAGGGACCTTGGAGGTCTTCTAATCCAACCCACTGCTGATGCATGATAGCATGGAAGGGAAGGGAAAGGAAGGGAAGGGAAGGGAATAGAAAATAGAATAGAATAGAATAGAATAGAATACAAGAGAATACAAGAGAATAGAATACAAGAGAATAGAATAGAATAGAATAACTTTATTGTCAATTTGAATGCAATCAGCATACATTCACATGCAATTTCATTGCATACAGTTCTCAAAGCCACCACCTCCGATAATCACTACATAACCATGACAGAATAAACAAACAAACAAACACAAAATTATGCATATACCCATATGTGTTATATGACATGGAGAAACAACACAGTGTAGTTCGGGTATATACATGTGCATGGCGAGAAAAAGCATTGTGAGTTCTAGTCCTGCCTTAGGCACTGAAATCAGCTGGATACCTTTGGGTCAGTCACATCTCTTTCAGCCCTAGAAAGAAGGCAAGGGCAAACCACTTAATGTAAAAAATGTTGCCCTGACTGCGAGCATCTATGTCGTCACTCAGAATCAAGATGTATTTCAAGAAACCACGGAAACAACATGCCAACATTCCTCAGCCTAAACTGCTCCAGGACTTTGCAAGAAATGATACAAGTTCACTTGATGTACGACCACATCTGAGTCCAAAATTACTGTGGCTAAGCACCTGTTAAGTGAATTTTGTTGCATTTTACGACCTTTCTTGGCCCACTTGTTAAGCGAATCACTGCACTTGTTAAGTTGACAACTCTGTTGTGGAATGAATCTGGTGTCCTCATCGACTTTGCTGGTCAGAAAGTTGCAAAAGGTTGATCACGTGACCACTGGACCCTGCAACCATCCTAAATACCTGCCAATTGTTAAGTGTCCAAAATGTTGTAAGCCGCGGACCACCTGTACTCTGTGCTCTTTGGAAAAAGGACAGGATAAACCTAGAGAGAATAAATACAAAACCAAAGAGGAAGACTTATCCACTTGCAGTCATTTATCTAGAGAACCGTTTTGCTCTGGCTTGTTGAAAGAAAAGAGACATGTTTTTTGTGCAGAAATAAACAATACAGGAGGAAAATAAAAACCTAGTAGCCTGATTTGTAAGAGGTGTGTGAGACCTGAGAGAGAAGTTCTCTGATTCTTGGTGTGGGGATAATTCTTCCTGTCGAAGGAACTTTGATAGAATCGAACCTGCTGCTTTCTCAGCTCACTCCCCATTTTCTTGGGATAAAGTGGGATTATTAAATGGGGTTAATAAATTTCATAAATCCCTATACAGGTAGTGCTCGACTTACAACCATTTCTTTAGTGACCGTTTGAAGTTGCCACGGCACTGGAAGAAGTGACTTATGACCAATTTTCATACTTATGACTGTTGCAGCATCCTTACAACCAGGTGATCAAAATTTGGACACCTGGAAACTGGTTCATGTTGCAGTGTCGCAGTGTTTTGGGATCCCCTTTTGTGACTTTCTGTTGGCTGCCAGCCCCTCCAGTAGCCGAATCAGAGGAGGAGAAGGAGGAGGAGGAAGAGGCATGGGAGTCAAGGTATGCATCAGAGTAACCTGAGAGCTCCAAGGGGGAAGAGGGAATGGAGCTGTCAGAGAGAGAGAGAGAGACAGAGACAGAGCCTGGGCCACCCGTCAGCCCTCAGATGGAGAGTCAAGAGCCCCCAGGTCTGGAGGTGGCTGATGAGGAAGAGGAGGAACAGCTGGGTCCAGTGTCAGATGCATGGATGTACAGAAGGCAGAGGAGAGAAGTGGAAATCTATGGGCTGGTCCTTGAGACGGAAGAGCCACCACTGGTCGCAAAGCCCCACCCTAGCTCTGGGGATAAAAGGCAGGGGATGGAGATGAATAGGTGTGGCAGACAATTATTCCTCTTCTAGCTGGATTTATTAGCCTGCAAATAATAAAGCCTTCCTTTATTAGCTTAATAAAGGAATCTTTTGAGTTCACATCAGAGGGTTTGTCGTGTTTGGGGAGCTGGGTCAGAACACTTTCTGAGATGTTTGCGACTTTGAAGCAAAGCCAATGGGGAAGCCAGATTCCCTTAACAACCTTGTGACTAACTGAACAACGGCAGAGATTGGCTTAATGACTGTGGCCAGAAAGGACACAAGGGCAGGGCGAGAGTTACTTAACAACTGCCTCGCTTAGCAACATAAATTTTGGGCTCAATTGTGGTTGTAAATCGAGGACTACCTCTATAACAGACATTTTAGCTAGTCCTTGACTTATAACTGCTTGAAGTTATGATGGACCCCACGGAAGCCACTTACAACCTGGTTTCAAAGTTCTGCTCCTCCCCCATGATCAAGTCAACCTGGCAACCAGCTCACACTTACGGCTGTTTGCAGCGCCATGTGGTCATGTGGCCACAACAGGACAGACAAAGACTTCAGAGGATAATTAGGCCTGCAGAAAAACCAATGGCTTCCAACCTGCCTTCCATTGAGGACCTGTATACTGCACTAGTCAAAAAGAGGGCTGTGAAATATTTACAGCCCCCCAGATCCTGTACATAAAGCTGTTTCAACTTCTTCACTCAAAACGATGCTATAGAGTCCTGCACACTGGAACAAGTAGACACAAGAACAGTTTTCCCCGAATGCCATCACTCTGCTAAACAAATAATTCCCTCAACACTGTCAAACTATTTACTAAGTCTGCATTACCATTATTATTACTATTAATCCTCCCATCCTTTCACCCATCTCCTTCCATTTATGATTGTATGAGTTTAACCTTGTTGCTTGTATCCTAAATATTTTTATTGATGTTTCCTAGTATTTGATTGCTTATTGTACCCTATGACTATCATTAAGTGCTGTACCTTATGATTCCTGACTCTTGACGAATGTATCTTTTCTTTTATGTACACTGAGAGCATTTGCACCAAGACAAATTCCTTGTGTGTCCATTCACACCTGGCCAATAAAAAATTCTATTCTATTCTATTCTATTCTATTCTATTCTATTCTACTCTATTCTAGACAATTTTCTCCCCAGAAACTGCCATATATTCCAATTTCCAATAAAACCCAACCCATACCAAAAGGTGGGTTTGCTGAACCAGTGCCATGTAACACTTTACAACTGCCTCAAAACAGATTGTAAATTCAGGTCAATCATATGATGATCCGCATTATGACCAGCACGATTTACGATGATAATGGCCAGGCTTGATTATGATCCTATGTTGAGGGCTCTGTATGCTATAAATGACCTACATGATGAAGGGAACATTAGTATACATTAGTTGTGTTTATGCAATCCAGTAGTTGAATCCGCTAGCAATTTTGTGGATTTCCAGAGTAAATTCAGCCATAATTCCTTTGGATTAAAATGATCAAGTAGTATATAATATGCTGCTTATTTCCTACAGTATTCTTCTTCAAACTCCAAATTAGCCCTCCAAATAAATGCTTACAATTGGAGGGCTCTTGAAGTTGAAATTCTAATTTATCAGGTTGCAAAAATTTCTGCAAAAATTCTGTTGTACAGAACATACTGTAGTTATTACAGTGAAATGCTCCATGCTTTGATTGTTGCCTTTCTGTTCTTCTGCATGTAATGGTTTCTTTTCATTGAATGGCATATATCTTTGAACTATTCATCATCATCATAGTAATAGTAATAATAATAATTACAATTTGCAAACTGAAGTTGACCGATTGTGGAGGAAGAAATCAACGGTTGTACCAATCGTAATAGGAGCCCTTGGAGCAATACATGGAAATTTTGAACTTATCAGACCTGAATATTCTGACTTTACAAACAATCACTTAACTCACAACTGCCTATAAACTCAAACATTACCTTAACAGCTCTTAGGTCCTTGGTTAGGACTTGAACTGTTAAGTTTTTACCAGTCCCAGACTGTGAATCCAATTGAAGATTAAATCTTAAACAATAATAATAATTTACCAGTCCTAGACTGTGAATTGAATTGTAGATGAAATCTTAAATAACCTTAATGATAATAAATTATAAATGTGTTCTATGACATTGACCACTTTTTGATAAAACAACTGCAGTGTTATCTGTAAATTTATTTCAGTTTCACACTCACTGGACAGAAATAATGCAAAGAAATTAGAGATTATGATAATAACCAAATTGATTGTCTGGTTCACTGAGAGAGTTGCAAATTAAAGGGGAAAGATTGGTTTCTTGCACTCAACATGTTTTTATAGCCATTTTCAACAGCTATTCTTTTTACTTTTCTCTCTTAACTTTTAAGCTTCAGGAACTATAAAGCACAAGACCAGCTGTTAAATCTAAAGCCCATCTTTAGATTTACTAGTATGGCCAGAAATCATTACTTCCAGTATTATCCTACCAGCTTTTATCACGTTTATGCCTAACTATAAATATGAAAAGTGAACACCCATATACAGAAACCATTAAACCAAAACAACAGAGTGAAATAACTACACAATTGTTAACATTTCCCTGCCCTGAAATCCGGATAGCTCTCGAAAGCCATCTTCTAAATATCACTTTGTTCTAAATCAGACAACCTGTAAACTCATCTCCCATTCAAATATCTTCCATTCAAACTGGGAAACAGAACATCCCTGCCAGTCTGCTCTAGTTTCATTACAAGTGGAGGAAATTAAAGACATGAAAAGTTTTATCTTGCTTTTTTTTCCCAACATTGCTCCCATGAGTAAGAGAAGAAGAAAAGAAAAAAGGAATTTGACTGCATCAAAAGAAATGTAGAAATCAGCTTTTGCCGATTGGCCTTATCTGGAGATGTCTGCCATCTCTTGACTGTCTTCCTATACACTTAAAAATTAAAAACTGTCACTCCAAGAGACTTTTGCCAAATTCTGTACTTTTCCAACCCTTGTGGGGGGGGGGAACCTCCTTTAATGATTCCCCCAGCCTTGCCACTTATTTGTCTGTCTTTTTCTTTTAAATGAAAGATATGCAGAAGATGCATTGGCTACCATTTCTCATCTAATTACCAACAACCAGGATTAATCCGAGGAGACAAGGATAGCTCTTCCTGCTACTTTTCCCTTTGGGGTTTAGGAGAGCAAGCATCAATCTCAAACTCACAGTACTGAAATAGCTGCCCTCGGTTTGATTTTGTTCATCAAAATCTCTCTATCTCCCCCTTCCTTCGTACCAGTTTCTGTATAAACCCAGAAAAAAAATATTTCTTGGCCGCTTCAAAACAAATCACCTCTTCTCAAGCCAACTCTTTGATTCTCTCCCTTTCTCACAGGTGTATTAACCATCCTCCTACACACACCCCACTCCACCCCATCCTGCTCCCCAACCATAGTTACTTGGCCGGGTTCGGGAAGAACATCCCTTACCTTGCATCCAAACATCAACGACAACGTGTTGTTCGTACAGGCAACTTTGCAGTGGCAAATCATTGGTGTAATGCGGTCAGAATAGTTAACAAGCCTGCACATTCCTTGAGGGCTGCAGTTGAAGCAGCCAGGAGATGATAATAGAGATAGACAGATAGATATTTGGTGATGGGGAGGGGGGAACAAGAGCTAACCCAGCCAAGGGAGAGTCAACATCTTCAGCCCAACAGCTAGCTGGATTCTGAGCTTCTTTGCTTTTCTCGGTCACAAGCCGTCTTGCCGTCTCTTCACCACCTGTGCCCCCAATTCAACCATCCCCTTGCAGATGAATCAACATTGCAGCATTAATCGTGAAGTGTCAGGGGTTCCCCTCTTCCACTGGGGGAGCTCATTAAAAAAAAAGGGGAGGAGGGGACAAAAGCGCTCCCACTTCCCTTGCTGCTGCCACTACCACCACCCCCTCCTCGCATGGAGCAGAAAAATGGAAAGGAAAGGTAGTGAAATCAGGTGGATGCACATTAACATGTAAATCAATGCTCACGCCTACTCCAAATAATCACACAAGATTGTCATGCTCGTAGGAGTGGGCTGAAAGATCACAGCAAGCGGAGGAAAACATTGCAGCTCTCCCTCTGGTGTACAGCCAGTGCCTGGCTGCTGCAAGACACGGTCATGGTGGAAAAGGAAGGGAGGAGGGGAAGAAATGTGGAGCCTCCAAAGGTTTTCTGAAGATCCCTTCAAGAAAGTCACGTCCTCATCTCTGCCTCCTGCCTACCATGGCAAGCCTCCCACGATAGATGAGGAGGAGGATGGGTCCCGTCTTCAGCGACAGCAGCTTCCTCTCTCGGTGTGAAGGATGAACGCCTGCTCCAAGAAACTGGCTTGGAAAAACAGAAGAGCAGGGAAACACTCCGCTCTGTTGCAAGTAATGTTCAGGGGTGGCCAGGCTGCCCTGGGAGCTGGGGGGCTGGGGAGGGGGGGGCAAGAAAGACAGAGCATCTCTCTNGGGGCTGGGGAGGGGGGGGCAAGAAAGACAGAGCATCTCTCTAGAGAGTTGTTGCCAGGGCATGGTTCGTTTATTGCGTGGGGAGGCATCTAGCCAACTTTAGCTGACCTGACTTTAAAATTAAGCAAGAGAACCCTTGGATGGGAAGCAAGCTGAGAAGGCTAGGATCAGGCAGCAAATGACTTCTGGACACTTGCCCCAAAAGGTAGCCTTCAACAAGGAAACTCAGTTCAAGAAACTCTTTGCTCTTTTTTCCCCCTGAGAATTCACAGCAGGTTACTTTAGAGATGGAGAGAGAGAGAGAGAGAGAGAGAGAGAGAGAGAGAGAGAGAGAGAGAGAGAGAGAGAGAGAGAGAGAGATTATAGATGATTGATAGTGATAGATAATAAATGATAGCTAGCTAGATAGCTAGATAGCTAGATAGCTAGCTAGATAGATAGACAGATAGACAGATAGATATGATAAATAGATATGATAGATAAATGAAAGATGATTGATAGACAGATAATAAATAATAGCTAGATAACTTGGTAGATAATAGATAAATGATAGATAATAGTGATAGAGATGATAGATGAAAGATGATTGATATAGATACTAAATGATAGCTAAATAACTAGGTAGATAGATAAATGAGAGGGGGGAGATGAAAGAGGGGAAGGGGGACAGAGCAAGAGAATGCTAAGTCTAGTTTATAGCTAGATAGAGGATAGCTGGATGTATGGATGGATACAGAGAGAGAGAGACTGAGACAGATGGATGATAGATAAACTGATTAGCCTTACAATCATAGAAAATATAACACAAAAATAAAATGCAAGATCTAATTTCAGGGTAAAGTAGATAAAAGAAAATACAGGAATAAAATACAGTATATAGGTTACCTGGGGATCTCCTTCCTAATGTTATCCCTGCAAGGAAGGCTGGCTTGAAAGAGAAGGATTTGGCCTAAGGCTCCCAATCAGCTCCAGGGTGAGACAGGCACCTCTGCACCCTGGTCTACACTATAGCACATAAGGGATGCCTGAAGCCATTCTGAACATGTTTCCAGGAAGATGCATCAGTATAATTCCACTAAACACAGGTCACATGAAACAGGAAATTGTTACTGAATTTGCTCATCAGCTCCTTCTCTTGTTCTTAAAAGTGGAATAATGAGGAGAAATGATCTTTTTGTCCCCAAAGTCGGCATTACGAAGGAACAAAACTAATCAGGAAGGGTCATTCTCCAGGAGCTTATGAAGCAGAGTTGCTCAAAGACTAGGAGCTCACCTGTTCCTTGATGTCGATACAGGAGTCTTCAAACTTGACAGCTTTAAGACTTGTGGACTTCAACTCCCAGAATTCCTCCTCCAGTCATGTTAGCTCAGGAATTCTGGGAGTTGAAGTCCACAAGCCTTAAACTTGCCAAGTTTGAAAACCCTTGATCTAGAAGCTCACCTGTTTCAGAAGTATCCTTCTGTTTAGTCTCATCTCCAGGATCTTGGCATCATTTGTGATAAGATGCTATTAATGGACTAACCAACTGTACAGGAGATAGCTTCTCTTGCTAAGACCACTTGTAGTACTCTGAATAGCACTAGGAAAACTTTACATAACAGTAATGAGAAGGCATAGTACATTCTGCCCAGGGTTATCTGCAATAAAATGGGGCAGCTTATGGTAAGCCCCACCTGCTGTGATGTGGGGCTTGGAGGCCACTGCACATGCTCAGATGCCATAAAAGCAGTTTGTTCCTCAATTGCTTCCCAAAAAAACAAGCCAGCTGGCCTGTTTTCTGTTGGTAATCACCAATTATTACTGCAACCTGTTTTCTGACTGCAAGGATAATTAAAACACTATTTGGGGGTATATATCCTCTGGTTATTAAATGTCTATGGAGATTCTTACTCATCCAGGTCACAGTTGTCCCAAAAGTACTTTTTCAAGAGGCAACTGAACTTTCTGGTTTTTCTTTAAAGACGTTTTGCTTCTCATCCCAGAAGCTTCTTCAGCTCTGACTGGGGGCTGGGGAAATGGAAGGATTTATATTCCTTGCAGACAGCTGGTCATTTCCCTCCTTTTAGAGGGTCATTGAGGCCACCTGGGTGTTTGTTTGTCTGTATCATCAGAGTCACCTGTGTGGTGCAAATGGATGTGGAGCCTTCTGGGAATTGTTGAAATGACCAGCTGTCAGCATTATAAATCCTTCCATTCCCCACCATCCAGTCAGAGCTGAAGAAGCTTCTTGGGTGAGAAGCGAAACGTCTTCAAAGAAAAACCAGAAAGTCGAGTTGTCTCTTGGAAAAAAAAGCACTTTTGGCACTCTGGTTACTAAAGGTAATTTACACCTGTAGAAAATATAAACCAAAAAAGAACTACCAAAAATTAACTCACCAAAAAAAGACATTTAAAGCGGCTATCAATGTGCATGAAGTAAGATCATATTTCAGGCTGTTGTACTAGTTATATCTTTTGCATAAGCAGTATTCTTCTTTAAAAAAAATACTGGTATTCCCTGACTTACAACCAGTGGTGGGATTCAATTTTTTTTACTACTGGTTCTGTGGGCATGGCTTGGTGGGCATGGCAGGGGAAAGATACTGCAAAATCCCCATTCCCTCCCCAGCCCACTAACCTGCTTTCCAGTTCTGTTCTCCTGTGCAGGGCAACCAAAGGAGACCCAGCCGATCAGCTGGAACTGGAGGCAGAGAATAGATGTGGGCAGCGCCAGTCAGAGGTGGGATTTGCCGGTTCGACAAACTACTAAAAATTTCTACTACCAATACTCCAGAATTGGTCAGAACCTGCTGAATACCACCTCTGCTTACAACTATTCATTTAGTGACTGTTCAAAGTTACAATGGCACTGAAAAAAGTGACTTACCACTGGTTTTCACACTTCCAACCATTGCAGCCTCCCTGTGGTCACATGATCAAAATTCAGATGCTTGGCAACTGACTCGTATTCATGATGGTTGCAAGTGTTCCAGGGGTTGTGTGATCCCCTTTTGCATCCTTCTGCCAAGGGCCAATGGGGAAGCCAGATTCACTTAACAACCATGTTACTAACTGAACAACTGCAGTGATTCACTTAACAACTGGGGCAGGAAAGGTAGCAAAAAAGGGCAAAACTCACTTAATTAGCAACAAAAATTTTGGGTTCAGTTATTGTCATAAGTCGAAGACTGCTTGTAATGAGAGATACAACCTGGAAATGAAGTAGGAACAAACTCCATTAAATAGGTGTTACTTCCTTTTAAGGAAGCACACAGGAGATTGTGGTGTTAATCTTCATAACAGCTTAGAAACTTGGAAAGCCATGAAATGCATCTTGGTGAAGCAAACCAATAATCTGCTCTAATCCAAGTTGCTTTAAAGGTAAAGGTTCCCGTTGCACATCCGTGCTACTCGTTTCCGGATCTAGGGGATGGTGCTCATCTCTGTTACAAAGCCGAATAGCCAGCGCTGTCTGAAGACATCTCCGTGGTCATGTTGCCGGCATGGCTAAACACCGAAGGTGCATGAAATGCTGTTACCTTCCCACCAAGTGGTCCCTATTTTTCTATTTGCATTTTTAACATGCTTTCGAACTGTTGGGTTGGCAGAAGCTGGGACAAGTAATGGGAGCTCACTCCGTTACGCGGTGTTAGGGATTCAAACTGCCGAACTACCGACCTTTCTGATCAACAAGCTCAGCGTCTTAGCCACTATAAGCCAAGATGCTTATAATAGCTAAAAAGATGCTTACAAAAAGCTAAAAAATATACAGTATTTTAGTTTCCTATGATGGAACATATCACCATATTTCATCTATCTTGGTCATTTTCTAAAAAGAAGGAGGACAACTGATTCCTTGGCAGGAGAAAAATGGAAACTAAGATTACAGTTTTTGGTTGCTCTTTGAAGACTGAACTCAATCAGTCTTGTAGACTGAACCCAATACCTCTGGTCTCCTCTCTCAACATCACGATGAATCTTGCAAGCTCCATCTCCAAAAGCAATCTCAGAAAAGACTTCTACAGTTGCAGTATTTGAAGCTTCTCACATCCCAGCTTTTTTTTTTTT
>BHFT01031309.1:7379-121779 GCA_004320025.1 Laticauda laticaudata | reverse complement strand
TGAACCAATCCACTTCTTACATTTTTGAACCAATCAGGACAGTAGCCTAGGACTAAACCACTTGCATATAGAACACCTAGCAGCCTGGTTCTGCTAAATCTGAAGGATGACGACTTCTCATTGTTGATATCAATAGCAATCAGAAACTACTCACCACAGATTTGCTCCATTCCTTCAAAGTTCTGTCTTTGTTTTAAAAACACCCAAAATGTCTTATCTCTCACTAAAAACAGATTGCCTGCACAGTATGTGTCATCTAACAGTGTTTCTTAACTTTGACAACTTAAAGCATGTTGGCTGGGGAATTCTGGGAATTGAAGTTCACACCTCTTAAAGTTACTGATGTTGAGAAACACTGATCTGGGGCATCACACCCTCATAAAACTGTTGATTCTATTTCTGGAAAGCAGTTTGTGAATATTTGAGCCTGTATGGGATGCTGGTTGACATTACCAAGGCAAGTGCATGAAGAAACATAGAACATTTTAGTTAGCTAAGTCATCCTAAACAAACCATTTTCACTGTTGAAAACAAAAGGGAGGGCAAAGGCTGGAAATTCATCCTGCACAAACAGGCTTATATTAAATGCATACTTTCCTCCTTTGAACAACATTTTTAAACAATTGATGCTAATTTTCTATTTTACATTATGTATTTCTGATTTGTTACTAAGGTATTTTGTATTATTGTCCAGAGAAAGGCCAAGATGGAGACAGACAAACAGACAAGAGAGAGAGAGAGAGAGAGATTTCTAAAAATATTAATATTTTCAAAATCTCCTTGAGCTGCCTTTTGAAATCCCTGGATCTTGATCATTCTTCGGGAACTTGAAAGTGGAAATAAAGATGGAATTCTGGTTCATTGGCTGATTCTTTGCTATTTGACCAATCCTCAGTTTCTTTCTACTGTTTCCTTCTCTTGCCTTTGCCTGTGTAAACTAGCTCTCTTTAGATAAATGCCTTGGTCCATCTGTTTCAATTAATATTTCTCCAAAGTGGAATTTGGAGAAATGTTCAGCTGGTCTTTTCCTCGTTTTTCCTCTCTTCTCCCTCTCCACGGATAAAAGATTGAAGAAGGCAAGGAGTGTGGAAAGCAGATGAGAAGCCAATTAATTTGCATCCTTTCTGATTATCTTCATTTCTGTAGGAATAGGTACAGCAGGGAATCCTCCGGGTGGCTGAAAGCACATAATGAAGTATACTTTATAACAATCACAGGAGGCTCCATCTTCCCCTTCAGATTTCTCTTAATTAGGAGCTGTTTCTACTTGAAAAGCCTGCCCCAAAATACAAAAGAGAGAAAGGGTTGTTCCAGCCAACTGCCAAAGGAGCAGTTCATCTTTTACCAAAGACACAAATAATAAAAATTAAAATCTACACTGGAGAGAGAAAGGAATGGGCAAATAATGTATTGAAAAGAGGACTTTTTGGTATTGTTATCAGGGTTCCTTCCCCTCACTTTTTTTTTATTTTCAAAATAGGCTACTGTGATTTCTCTCAGAAGGGACACCCTTCTTCCTCCAAATGTTTCAGGTGACCATAATAAACCAGATCTCTTAGCAATGGGCCTGACAGAAAATGTGGTTATACTTTTCATGCCCCCCATCTAACACAATTCAAGGTGTGTGCACAAGTTTTCCAGTTTAGTATTGGTAGGTAAACTGAATATATGGCAGCATACTCCTTTTCAAACCTATTTGGTACCAATAAAGAAGAATATTTGTAGCTGAGGATTGAAATGAGGGATCCATGGTGCTCTCTGATCTTGGTTGTTATCAGCACTGATTATCTTACCTAGTTTTGGGTAATGAAACACCTGCAAGAAAACAATCAAGCTGAGAGAGCACCAAGGATCCCTCAAATCTACTTGGAAATATGGCCGATTGAAATGCATTGAGATTGACTCAAACACAACTGTATGTACCTTTTAAGTACCATTGAAGTTGATGTGTCTTGTTTCTAGCCCAATCAATGCACGGTTTTCTGATAAGAAAGGCAAATGTAAATAAGCAAGATAAATATACTGCAAATCATTTATGTTTCATAATGGTTTTATTAAGAATAGGCAAACTAATCTATTCCAGATAGTTTTTTCAAGAGGTGTAGTTTGACAGGTTTAAATTATGAGGCTAGTTTTTATATCCATTTTTACGAGTAAGTGAGAATTTTTAATATGGTGGTTTCCAACTCTGGGTTATGTTGAAACCACTATTTCCCAAAAATGAAAAGCTGTTATATTAAACTTGGCTTTCTTTTTTTTTTACCAGCTGCCCAGAGTTCTGTTTTAAGATGAGCAGCTATACGAATCTTTTAAATAAATACTATAAGTATAAATACTATGCTTTATATATTGTATGGATGCAATCTGAAACATATCCTAGGACCTAGATGAAGTTTGGTCCTCCAGATGCAGTAGATGGTGTTTTACTTTAAAAAATTATTATTGCATTATGGTTACATACACCCTCTTGCCTCTAATAGTTCAAGTTGGTTTACTTGGAAACTCCCCTCATTTTATTCCCATAAAAATCAGCCTGTGAGTTAGACTGAAGCAAAACTGGTTGGCTTAATGACCCAGTGAGTTTCGTGTCTGCATGGATACTTTAATTGGCTCTCCTTAATCCTTGCCTGATGCTTTAACAAGCATGTGATCAAACAGGAATACATATGCATTTCTTAATATGCAAAATTAAATTATGCATGCTCTGTGGTATGATTTTTGCAATGTAGAAAAGGAGTTTCATATGCTAGGTTTGTAGCTTTTGACTCAATATTCGGGATGTCTCTCATAATGGTGTGGGTAATGAAAAGTTTTAAAGTGATAAATGCTACAACATACTCTAAGGGAGGGGTGCCAAATTTGTGATGACACATTGTTGTCTTGTGATGTATCACAACTTTTTTCCCTTCACTAAACTGGGGCTGGGCGTGGCCAGCATGTGACGCATCCAGGCCACAAGTTTGACAGCCTGCTCTAAGGCAAACACATGCAAGGCTGAGTTTTGCCTCAGGTGAATTAAATCTGGAATATGTGATTCTGAAGGCTATTTGATGGAGTAAGCAAATTACTTTATTAAAAGTAATACTTCTGTATTTTGCAGAAGCTTAGACTCTTCAAAACATCAAAAACAGAGTGCTGTAAAGAATAGTGTTATAAGGGAACAGTAAGACAGTAATCAGTAAATTATGTGAACTACAGATGAAGAATCTAGGACTAAATCAAAATCAAATTTGAAACATCATACATAAGCTATAATTTTAGGATATCTTTTTCCTTTTCCTCTAGCTTATTCATTTATCCAACTTGGCGCCTGCTGCATGGGAGATAAGTTGAATGCTTCTGGAGATACCTGGTTGAAATGGTAGCATTAGGTAGAGTTTTCTTGAGATCGAGGGTCTCCAAACTTGGCAATGTTAAGACTTGTGGACATCTGGGAATTGAAGTCCACAAATCTTAATGTTATCAAGTATGGAGATCTCTGATCTAAAGACTATAGTTTTTCCCAGATCTGAGCTTGAGCAGAATATAGTAGAACCAACATGGCATACTTGCAATATCTGACTACTTTTTCCTCCTCTTTTTCTCTGCACTTCCTAACAGGTTTGGCACGATGACTTGTCATACAGGGCTTTAGCAGCGTGGCAAAAGTTGATTGTCAAGTTGCTTCTCCCCTTCCCCCTCCACTTCTGGGATATCTGAGCTGGCTTCTCTTCCCTGGGTGTTCCTTTTCTTCTCCCACTTGCTGTGGAAGGGATCAGTCTACCATGGCCGGTGACAAACTTCCACACAAAGTGATGGATCCCAAGAAACTTGCCAGCCTTTTGAAGAGTGGGACCGAAGGAATGTTGGTCATTGACAGCCGCTCCTTTGTGGAGTACAACTCCTGGCATGTTCTCAACTCTGTCAACATCTGCTGTTCCAAGTTGGTCAAAAGAAGGCTTCAGCAAGACAAGGTATCCATCACAGAACTCATCCAGCCAGCCTCCAGTATAAAGGTATTTAACCTTGGTCCTTAGTGTGATTCAATGTTCCTATCATAAGTCCTAATTTTAAAGAACATGCCCCATTATATGTACGTTTTTTATTTTTAAAAAGGTCAGAATTTCAAATGCAAGTCCTGTGTAGGACTACAGAAATTATTTTATAGCTCTTTCCTTTCATGCAATCTTCTATTTTTATCTAATCCTATGGGGGAGGTGGGCAGAGATAAGCCTTTCTTCCATCATTCTTTCATTCTTGATTATAGGTAGATTGGTTTTATGATATTGTGTTTTTCACAAAATAAGGCCGGGCCTTATTTTTTTTTAATCCCCGAAAAGACGGCTAGGCTAGGCTGTCTTTTCGGGGGTGACTTAATTCCCCCCCCCCTTTGCATCCCCGGGCGGGCGAGCAGCGATGGTTGGGATTTTGACCTTGGCGTTGGTGGGACACTTTGTATCAGGAAACCTTCCACCACTGTTGCTTTCCCTTCTCCCATGCTGCTGTGGCATTTAGAGCAACGCTATGGCGTTTGGCACAGCCACGCACAGCCAGCCAGGGCTCCTCTCTGCAACCGGAGCCTGGCAGAGACACTCGGCTTCAGGCGCTCCTATCGCCACCTTCCCTTCGTCTTCGAAGGCAAAGCCAATTCTTTTAAAAATGACGCCGTATTACCGGTATGACAAAGCCTCCCCTGCCTGAAAGGGCAGCACAACCCCACATGCGAAGACGAATCTCCCAGGGCCACAGGGTAAGATCAGCCCACCCTGGGAGAAGCGCCCAGCCACCGTCCCTGCCTGGCTTTGGGCAGAGCACAAAGAGCTTCACCTGGGGTGCCCAGCACAACTGACAGGTGGGCCCTTCTGCTCGGCAGCGGAGCTCTCACCAAAGCAGCGAACACCTCCCTGCTGGGCCCTCTGCTCATCCCGCCAGGGCCTCGCCAGAGCCATGTGGGCTGGGCAGAGCCAGGAAAGCGAGCTGCGGGTACGTGCCCACCTGCCAAGCAAAAGAGCAGGGCCTACCAGAGCTTTGCTTCCTTCCCAAGTCCCTCCAGCCCAAACCCGAAGAGGCCACTGGGAGAGGCTGCCCGAGGCAGTATCGCGCCCACCCGTCTGCAGACAGGGAGGTGAGGCAACGGCAGCGCTGCTTCCCTGGCCAGCGGGTCCGGCAGAGAGAGCCTGAAGCTGCCCTTCCTTTCCAACCTTTTCCAACCCTCGTCCTGCCCATCCCCATCCTCTTGAATCTCCAAATGTGCCAGCAGCTCCAAATGCTGCAGTGGCATAGGCATCGGGCAGAGGTGCTAACTCAGCCGGGTTCAGCTCAGAGGAGGACGCAGTCTAGGCCGTTGCCTTGCCTCCCTGTCCACGGATGGGTGGGCGCTATCACTGCCTCGGGCAGCCTCTCCCGGTGGTCCCTTCAGGTTTGGGCTGGAGGGACTTGGGAAGGAAGCCAAGCTCGGGTCGTCTGGCTCTTTTGCTTGGCAGGCGGGCTGGCACCTGCTGCTCGCTTTGCCGGCTCTGCCTAGCCCGCATGGCCCTGACGGGATGTGCAGAGGGCCTGGTGGGGAGGTGCTCGCTGCCTTGACAAGAGCTCCCGGGGTGGGCCAATCCTGTGCTGTGGCCCTGGGAGATTTGCCTCCCCACGTGGGGTTGGGCTGCCCTCTGAGGCAGCGGAGGCTTAGTCGTACTGGTAGTAGGGCGTTGTTTTTAAAAGAATTGGCTTTGCCTTCGAAGACAAAGGGAAGGTGGCGACAGGAGTGCCTGAAGCCGAGTGTCTCCACTGGGCTCTGGTTGCAGGAAGGAGCCCTGGCCGGCTGCGCGTGGCTGTGCCAAACGTCGTGGTGTTGCACACTGTGGCTAAATGCTGCGGCAGCATGGGGAGAAGGGAAAGCAATGGCGGTGGAAGGTCTCCTGATACAAAGTGCCCCACCAACGCCAAAGTCAACGCAGGCAGCACTATATCCGGGTATGCAACAAAAGTACTTCCTAACGGCAAGCCCCCCCCCCCGCCATTCCCCCCCATTTCACATGTTTAATACAGGCCTTAATTTGGGGGGAGGGGCTTAATTTGATTTTATGCCGATAAAACATGCTGGGACTTCCTATTGGGGAGACCGTATTGTTGGAGGAAAGCGGGGGGGGGTATCTATGGCTCTAACTACAACTCTTACATTTCCTCTTTATTGATAATGCTGGTTGGGGTTTCAGTTCAGCAATATGTAGAATACTGTGATATCCACATTTTTTTATTTGGTTATAAAGAATAAGAACTCCAAAAAACTTCATGTAAAGAGTGTAGAGAAGAGCAACAAATATGATTAGAGGACTGGAGGCTGAACCATATAAAGACTGGTTGCTGGAACTGGGTAAGTCTAGTTTAATGAAAAGAAGGACAAGGAGTGACGTGATAGCAGTCTTCAATATCTGAGGGGCTGCCACAAAAAAGAGGGAGTCAAGCTATTCTCCAAAGCACCTGAGGGCAGGACAAGAAGCAATGGGTGGAAACTAATCAAGGAGAGAAGCAACCCAGAACTTAGGAGAAATTTCCTGACAATTAGAACTATTAATCAGTGGCACAACTTACCTCCAGAAGTTGTAAATGCTCCAACACTGGAAGTCTTTAAGAAGAGATTGGATAACCATTTGTCTGAAGAGATGTAGGGTTTCCTGCCCAATCGGGAGGTTGGACTAGAAGACCTCCAAGGTCCCTTCCAACTCTGTTATTCTATTTCTAATGTGTAGTACCATCTTAAACCAAAACATGGACAGAAGAGAGCCAAACATCATCTAATGCGAGTATAGCATGGGTGTTGGGTGAAATGTACTGTTTCCTTTGGGAAGGAGATCTGTTGAGAGTCTGGAGTTTTGTTTTTACGAACTTATCAATTTCATGAACTTAAACTTTTCTATCCTTGTTTAGAGCCAGTGTTTTATTTCTTCCCTTCTGATTTATCTATTATTTCTTTTATTCCTGAGACTTGTCACATAGGTATTATATGAAAATAATGTATTGTCTCTTTATGGCTATTTTGATTTGTGTGATGTCATTACTGAGAACAAACAAAGCCAATTCAAAGTGAATTTTCTTCTGTGTTATGAGAAAATCTTCCCTCTACATCAGAGGTCTCCAAACTTGGCAACTTTAAGACTTGTGGACTTCAATTTCTAGAATTCTGGGAGTTGAAGTCCACAAGTCTTAAAGTTGCCAAGTTTGGGGACCCCTGCTCTACATGAAAAAAAACAATAAGAATGAATGGGAAGAGGGTTTGTGTTAGGGGAATGAGCCTCATCCAAAAACATAATTAATACAAAATGTACATTATAAAAATGATCGTGTCAACCAAGGGAATAAAGTAAGCCATTACAATATGACTGATAATTTTTTCAAACAGGAATATAATTCAAAAATTATAGAACTGAAAAATTAAAAATTAATTACTGAGCTTATGTTGGCAGAAAGTAGCTTATATGTTTTAAATGTTCTGAGGAATAAGCCAGGTTAGGAAAGCATCCATAAACGTTAACATAAAAATCTTGTATCACCAACTATTTGGAGGTGATAACAAGTAAGAACATGGCAAAAATCCAGTAAATTCTACTTGGATAGTCAAAAAACTGTTCACAGTCTTTCAACAGAAGCTACTTAGCTGACCCAGGCTATGAATCAGTTCCTGTATGGACAAACAATTGATTAAAACAGGAAGGGAAGGATAGAAGAAATTATATGGGAGCTGTTCAGCATCCCTTTCAATAATTTACAGCAGCACTAATGCTATGTATTTGTTTTACGTCATTTGTACCACAAAATGAAATTGTGTTGAATCTTTGCTGATAGGATGGGGTGAAAGAAGAACCAGTAGTGGATCTCTCTCTCTCTCTAGTATGTCTCATAGTATAATTGTATAATTATACTATTTATTATACATAGTATAATAAATATAATTCCAAATTATATGTATCCAAAAATATACTGTACTTAACAAATTTACTGTTAATTTTAGTCACTTATTCAGAATTGAAAATATACATTTAAGAATTAAGAATGGTTACCTCAGGCATTGCACTATGAAAGATATATATCCTTTGCTTTTACTGATAATATTAGTTATTTTCCACATTCCCCATCTCTGGAAACCAATAGTCTTGTTTAGCTATAAATGGGAAAACAATGGGAAGAATAGAAAAATTATCTCAAAGGGAATTAGCTGGTTAAGATAAAACTATGTAAAACGCTATGTGGAATTTCCATTGCAGTTCTACTTCTAGCTAATTTTGCTTCTCTCTGAACTCCTGGCCAATGCATATATTCTGTTCTCAAGAATTTTGGGTTAATAGAAGTATAATCCTTTGAAGTGGGATTTATGTCAGTGAAAATTACTGCAAGCAGAGCAAATTGTGTGCTGAAAGAGAAAGAGCATGGGCAATCCTTTTACCTTACTAGGAGCACCCTTGGATGTCCATGGATGTCAGTTATATGTTCATTTAACTGAGAAAGTGCTGAGTGCTTTTCTGAAATTGGAGAGGGTAATAAAGGAGGATATTTGTAGCTCAGGGTTGAAATGAGGAGGACCTTGGTGCTCTCTAAGCTTGATTATTTTCTTGCAGGTGTTTCATTAGTCAAACTAGGTAACATCACCAGTCTTGGTGCTAACATCACTATTATGGATAATGTTGCTTAATTTGGGTAATGAAAGGTTTACAAGAAAACAAGCAAGCTCATAGAACACCAGAGATCTCTCAGAGTGGCTACTGTAATGGATTTGAGAGTCTGCAGGCAGGATGGAGGTACTGTAGATATTCTAAAACAGTATAAAGCCACCACACTCTTCCAGTGAAAAAGTCAGGGATAGGGTTCAAAATGGTGTCAGAATATACATGAACTGGCAGAGACATGGTTAACAAAGTCAGCCAATGGAAGCTGAATTGGGGGCTGAGAGTCTGGGCGTGGCGTAGCTCAGTATGCTGAGCTCTAAAGTGAAACTAACTTGCTTGCCTGCTGAACTAAAGTAGAGTAATCTGTTCTGAGCTCCTGAGCTGCTGTTTTTGTTTTGCTTATGTTAGGTTGGAAGAAACTACTAATGGTATTGTAAACTTTACTTCATGTTACTATGCATATAAAGAAGTTAATGAATCCTGCTGAATCAGTCATCTGTGTGTGCTTTCTGGAGTTGAATTTCTGCTGCAAACTCTCACAGGTGGGATTTTGAATTTGAAGGGTATTTTCCCCCCAAGTCAGGATGAGTAGTTCTCAACTTACAACCATTCATTTAGCAACTCTTCAAAGTTACAACACCAGTGAAGTCTTATGACCAGTCTTTGCAATTACCACAGTCATAGCATCCCCAATCACTTGATCAAAATTTGGGGGCTCGGCAACTGGCATGTATTGAAGATGGTTGCAGCATCCCAGGGCCATGTAATCAGGGGTGGGATTCTACCAGTTCGCACCTATATACAAGACCTGGTTGTTAACATTCTCAGCAGTTTGGAGAACTGGTTGTTAGAAGAAATTACTGGCCTAATCCTGTAAGGAAGGCAGGAAGGAAACATTCTGGTGTTGCTTACAGAAACTGCCTCTCCATGAACCCTTATTACATTATTGGCAGGAGACTAGACTTACTGTCTCTGGAACGTCTCTGGAGTTTTTTCCCCCCTCCTTTGCTGGTACTTTGCTTGTGTAGAGTGACCATTTAAAGTTACAATGACACTGAAAAAAGTGACTTATGACCATTTTTCACACTTATGACTGTTGCAGCATCCCCACAGTCACAAGAGGCCAGGCGAGGAGATGCATACCTCGATGTGAGTGATATTTTGAGTTGGCCACAGCCAGACAATAACATGACCACCAAGCCATGCCCACCACCTAAGCAACACCCACAGAACCGGTTGTTAAAAATTTTGAATCCCACCCCTGCATGTAATCATCAATTGCTACCTTTCTAACCGGCTTCTGATAAACAAAGTTAATAGCGGAACCCGGATTTGCTTAATGGCCACCTGATTCACTTAACAATTGCAGTAATTCATTAAACGTCCTTGATAAAAAGGTCGGAAAATTGGCCATCATTCACTTAATAATTACCCTGCTTAGCAATGGAAATTCTGATTCTGATTGCGGTCATAAATCAAAGACTACCTGTGGCAGGGACTATAGCAATAGATTTCCTATTTGAGTCTGGGACTTGGATCTTTCCAAGGAGAAAGACTGGACTCTGTAGGTAAAGCTGACAGGGGACGTACAGGCAGAAGCGTCAAGAACTTTTTATTTCTTTTCAATTGCTTCTGTGCTTAATTGGATAGTTGGCTGAGGAATTCTGGGAACTGAAGTCCACACATCTTAAACTTGCTAAGGGTCAAAAACACCGGCAGTGTTTATTTACCCTTGTTCACATTCTGAGTTTTTTTATTTGAGTTGTAGTGGTTAATGATTGCTCAAATTTGCATATAGAGGCCTCATAAGTTCTCTTATTCCTGAAATATGTACTTTGTCCCTTTTACTATTTTTTAAATCCTTCATTTATTGTTATTTTGGTATGCGGCTTACCTAAGCACGATGCACTGTTTGGGCCTTGTTTTGGAAATAGAAGGAGGGAACTACTGGAGCAATTTGTTTAAAAATGTAATCCTGGTGAAGGGGATTTCCCCTTTTGTTTTACCCAGATTCCAGAATACTGTCAGAAAAGGGGAGGGATACCTTCTCACAACAGGTGGCAGCTGCTTAGCTTATCCTGAGTGGAATTCTTCCAACTGAGATACAGCTATACCCAGCTAGCTGGAGGGAGATACCTGTCAGGATTGTGTTATATGATTAGTATGGCCACCCTGCTAAAACTGCTAATGTCAATTCAGAATTTTCTGTGAGATGATGAATGCAGATCTGTCGTTTGATTTATGTGGCTGTTCTCCCCATCTGCCTTTTTAGAATTCCCCAGTAACTTGTGTTCATATCTTTTAAAACATTTTTCCAGTCTTATTATCCTACCCTACACACTATTTTATAGATGGCACAGGTCCAGTGCACCTAAGACATTTCTAACAAAGTAGTTCCAAAGCAAACAGGTTCAGTCTGTTAGATTTAGCTTCACAGACTTCCAGTCTTGAAATGAATCGTACAATTCTAGAAATGTATTTTAATTTCTTTTAGATTGCAATTCAGAGTTAGGAACAAGGGAAGGGGGATATTTCCCAGAAAATTATAATAGAGGGTCTAACAAGGGAACCCACAGAGGTTGAAGCTGCATGGTCATTCAAAGGGATCTAGAAAGACAGCCCCTATAGTCAGTCAAATCAAATATATCTTGCATTTTCTTATAACATAAAGGGGCAGAATCTAAATCATTGGGCTTCTGACTACTGTATTTAAAAAAATAATGAGAGGCAGACTTCTTTTTCCCTTGTTCTAAATTAAATGGATGTAATTAAATGGGTGAAATTAAATTAAATAGAATGAAAAAGGTGTTGGTGGAGGGAGGGAAAACTCTTATTTGTGAAAACCCTAACCCTGCTAGTACAAATTAATTTGGTGGCTAGAAACCTGGGGCAGTGTGATGTCAATTCTGTGTCTATGTTCCTTGATGGGTTTGATGTAGGATAACTTCCACTTTCAGTTCAAAGTAAGAAAAGTCTTTTGGAGCAGGTATATAGTACATCAATTCCTGTTTTCCTATGTCTGCATGAGAGACTCATGAACCCAGGAAAAATCTGCATTTGAGATACAAGTGTTGGAAGTTGCTTTGAAGTAGGCAGAGATATATCTGGGGTGCTTCCTTGCCTCCAAAACATACTTCCCTGTGTGAGCCCAAGACCTTCTATAAGGATATTCAGGTATGGCATATGTGATCATGCCTACTTCAAATAACCTTTTCTGGTTTAGATGTGAAGTGCAGCATTTATTAAGTTGGTTTTAGCTCTTTTAAATATATCTCTATTCAGGTAGAAGCACAAATAAGCACATCACACATTTGGCAGTAGATCTCATTCAGTTCAGCTGGATTATATGACAAGGTAAGCCTGTAATAGAGTAGAGGCTTAATTATCATTCCTTAGTACTACATGTTCTCATTTCCTTCAACCACAGTTCAATTTGCAGCATTTAAGCAGGTTCCTACCACGTTAGCCAGTTGGCAGGAAAAAGCTTTATCTGTTCCTTGTTTCTGTATCAGAAATCACCCTTTGTGGGGCATGCTTTTTTTTTTCTTTTTTTGAGTGCCTAGGATTTAAATCTTTGCCAGTGGCGCTCCAAGTCTAAATTGGCAAAAAGCATATAGAGTTCCATTTTTTGTTCCACTTGGTAGACCTGGCTTTTCTTTTTGAAGAAGCCTGCTACTTTTTAAAGTTCAGCAGCCATCTTTTCCCAGAAGCTGCATTGTTTTTTGTTAGCATTCCTTCTTCCTTTCCCTCCCCCAATTTTTATTATTTTGTAGCAAAGGAGGGTAATTCAAGCAATTAATCAAATGCTGGGCCCAGCTGGAACCATCTGTAGGGTCTTCATCTCCCCTTCCCCTTAAATGTATGCATATGGTTTATTGAATTTGGCTAGCAGTGACATCACCCTTGCCTGAATCTTTGTGTGTGAGGAAAAATATCCTTTGCCTTCTGTCTGCTATATTCAAGGCCATGAGGAATGATTCTTGAATGTTTTTCTTTAGCCACTGATAATACTGGAGAACAGAGGAACACAATGCATTTTTAGAGGTCTCTTTGGGTGAGCATGGATATATGTCAGCGTTGAATTCTCAGAGAGCTTTTTGGTCGAGAGTGCTTTATTAATATTTTCCAAATAGAAAGTGGCTAGATAAATTTTTGGTAAGGCAGGGAGTCAAGAAATGGTAAGGAGCCACTTCTAAATGGACATTGCAGAGTCATCCTGAGCTTGCTAGCTTGCTTGTTCCCTCTCTCCCTCCTCCTCAGATTTTCAACTATTCTGGTTGTTCTATATGTAAATGGTTGACTCCAAATCTACAAATCTGATTGGCTAAGAAAACTAAGCATTGGATTGGTTACTAGGAAACCAATCCAAGAGAGCATGCTGAAAAGGGCGGCAAATTTAAGGAAAAATGCCATAGCTACAAAGCAGGCAGGCACCCTGTATAAAAGGCTGGCCCTGGCTGCAGCCAAAATTGTTCCTGTACTGACTGAAGTGAAATAAAGCATTTGTGTTGGAACCGGTCCTACTCGTGTGTTTTTTCCGAACAAAACACGTGGCGACGAAGGTGGATCGTCTGAACCGCGAAACCTGCACGCGGGATAAGAAGCCCAGACGCCAGCCAAGAGAGCCTGGAAACAACGCACCGCCCGCACCCTCATCCTAATCGAAGAGGATGGGAGTCATATACAGATCGCTTCCAAATGTATCGGAGAGCAATGAAATGAAAGACATTTCAGAGCACACGCAAGCGAGCTGTGTTCCTAACCCACTGCTGGATCCAACGGTGTTCAGGATGGCAAAGGCGCCTTGCGAATCCCGATACGTTTAAACAACTAACGTGGCCAGAATTGCAAAGATATTTCTCAAGCACAGCTACGCTCCGGTGGTGTCAAATCAATAAACTGACACGAATTTTACCGCAGAGACCAGAGAGAGGGAGAGACCGTCGCCGATTTCGTGTTGCTTCTTTGAGGCAAGATATGGGAGTGAAGTGGTGATTTCCTGAACATCGATGAAGCGATGAGACAAGATCGGCGTGGTTGTTTGGGGCTAAGAGACTCTAATGCACAGAAGTAAATTACTCAACAACCCTCAACAACCTGACAGAAGCCATCGCGGAAGCCACGGCCGCGAAGCGCGAAGAAATTGGCGTCACAATGAAAGAAGATGAACACCACACAGCGAAGAAACAACCCCACCAAAAGACAGAAAGCAGCCTACCCACAACCTCCCACTATGAAGAGTCGGGAGAGGCACTCGAATCGAGTGAAGAAGACGAACGAGATCTCACCGTTATTCGCGAACCAACACGAAGCGGCGAAAGAAGGAATTGCGGGAATTCGCCGGCTGCGGGGAGGAAACCATGCCCTGACCGAATGCAGATTTCTGATGCTATCTGCAGGCATTGCAAAGAAACGAGGGCAATATCGAAAAGGCTTGCAGAAAACAAGGAAGCATAGCCCTACGAGACAGCGACATTCCCCAATATAGCTGAAGCTAGATCGAGCTGAGAGAAAAGTGGCAACAAGAGAATAACAGCCAATTACACACCAAACTGTTCACTATAGAGAGCGCTCAGAATGAGAGTGGGAAGAAGGTTACTAAAATTACTGTAAAAATCAAGGGAAGCCCTGCAAGAATGGAAGTGGACTCAGGGTCCTCCTTTCTGTGGTATCCTGGGACATCCAATCAAAAAGCTATGTCCAGACATCAAAACCGAAGAAATTAACAAAAGCAACCTCTAATCCTCAAAGATACTCAAGGTGAAACGAATCCCTGTAGTCGGCATGGGAACCATTTTTTACAGGTCGCCTATAAACCACACATCAAAATGCTGCCACTGGACTTAATAGTCAAACCGAAAACAGAGACCGAGCCTCCTGGGCACGAAATGGTTCGCAGCCATTGGCCCATCGGGATGACCGGGATCGATCGAGTGAACTACCCCCACACGCCTCGGACCACGCACGACTACTCCGCTCCACTCTCCCACGCCTTCTTTTGACGGCTCACTTGGCAAGTATCGGGGAAATCCCATTCTTTAAGTCTAGACCCCCAAATAGCCCCCACGAAGAATAAAAGCCAGGCGAGTTTTCCCTTTGACTAAAGGCAACAGAATAGAGGAACAGCTAGACAAACTATGAGCCCAGGGGGTGCTAGAACCTGTGGACCATGCCAAGTGGGAACGCCATATGTCACACCCATAAAAACCTGATGGGGCCATTAGAATCTGTGGTGAACTAAAGGCCTAACCCTGAAGCCCATCGCTTTACAACCAAGCGCACTAACCCGGTGCCAGTAGTCCAGCATTCACTTCTGGAAGGGCAAAGTTTTTGGCTAAACTCGACTTGGCACAAGCCTATCAACAACTCCCAGTGGACCCAGAAACAGCAAAAGCAACAGACTATAGTCCACCCATAAGGCGCATTTCCAATGTTCACAGACTCCCATTTGAGTAACGTGGCCCAGGCGTTTTCCCGATGTTGATGAACGCCTCCTAATGGCAATACAAGGAGTCGTTTCCCTATTTCGAACGCGTCCCTACATTCTCGGCAGAGAACGGAAAACTCAATTAAGAAACAGCCAATAGAATATTAACAAAATTTAGGGAATCTGGCCTCAAGGTAAAAAGAGAAAAGTGCTGGCCTAAAAAGAATAGCGTCGACTTCCTGGGCTATTCATAGAGGAGAGGGTATCCACCCCACAGACAAAAAGTTAAAGCAATCAGAGAAGCACCTGAACCAAGGAATACATAACCGAACTAGCAACATTTTTAGGACTAAATAATTTTATAAATGTTGTTCCTGCCAACAAGGCCCACTATAACAGAACCGTTGCACCGTTGTTAGACAAGGAAGGCAAAATTGGAAACTTGGGGTCAAAAGGAAAAAAAAGCCTCCAAAATATTAAAAGCTTCTATACATCAACCAAACGTCTCATCCAATTTAGCAAACACACTGCCATTAAGAGTACCTGCGAACGCCTCACCATACGTAGTAGGTGCCGATCCTGAAGCTCACCAACTTCCTGATGGCAGAGAAGCACACCGTCGCATATTATTCTAGGACCTGTCCTAAACCGACGAAAATTACAGCCAACTGACAGGGAAGGCCCCTAGCAATAGCGCTGGAGTTAAAACGCTTCCACAGTACTTATACGGGCGACTTGTCCAATCATAACGGATCAACAACCGTATTGGGAATTTGCGCGGGAAACAAGCCAACGCCTAATATACTGCCCCATAGAATGACTAGATGGTCAAGTTTTCCTAGCAGCTTATTCCTACACTCTGACACATCGCCAGGGAAACAAATCTCCCATGCGACGCTTTGAGCCGAGCAACCCTTACCAGCAACTGATGAAGACCCGGCACCAGCAAGAAACACTACAAATTGAGACTTGCTCCGATCTACCCATTTCAGCTTATCTATGTCAACCAGAGCCACCGCGAAAGAACTCATTGACTGCCCACGTTCTTAGCTGGTAGGGATAAGGCTGGCCAGAGAACCAAAAAACTGCAAAGCTTTAAACCTTTCCGGCAGACAGACTGAACTTTGATTCAAAAGGTGTTGTTGTGGGGTGCATGGGTGTCCATTCCAACCAAATTACAACCCAGTGTACTAGGTTGTTAAACATGAAGGGCACTCGGGAATAATTAAGATGAAAAGCCTTGCCAGAAGTTTATGTTGGTGCCGTATTGATAAGGACATAGAGTTTGGTAAGCTCGCTGAACAAATTCGCCAGGGAAATTAGACCCGTCCCACCAAAGCACCCGTTAAAAAGGGACTAGGGAAACACCCTCGGGGACCTTGGTCAAGAATTCACATTGACTTACGCGGGTCCTACAAGGGACATACCTTTCTGATTGTCGTTGAATCCTACTCTCGATGTGGTGTGAGAGTGTAAAAGTGTGTGAATGTCGATCACGTATGAACAGAGAAGGTGCTGGTACAATTAAAAAAACTGGACAACGGTTTTTTGCCACCCATGTCTTACCAGACGTTCCTTGTCTCCGATAATGGCCACAGCTAACCCAGCATACATTATGACACAATACTAGCCTTCCCTGGCATAAAGACATGCCCTAATCGTGCCCGGCCCACCGCGGCTGCGAAACGGCAGGGCTGAAGAGAAAGGTCGGTTTTAAGGAAGGTTTAGAACCCAGAAGGACGCGGAAGATGTCCAACAGAAATGGAAAACCTTTGCTCACACTCCACACATTAATGGACCAGTACCATATACCAATAAGTCCCCAGCAGAATTACTTATGGCGTAAGTTAAGATCACACCTTGATAGACTACACCCAAATTTACTCAAGAAAAAACCCCCTGACTCTCTACTAGATTTAGCAATTGAAATAGGCGATTGGGGTATATCCGCTAAAAATTTCACAGGGGAACCGTTGATGGCTACTAGAGTACAGATGATTACTCACAATCACAGGCCCAAATCCTAACCGTTTAACAGTAGAGGATGGCAGGGAATGAAGCGCACACTAGGACCAGCTTCGGTCCCGGATTATAGAAAGAACCACAGACATACAACCATTCGCCGACAAAACGACGAATTGCAAACAAGGTGGGGGGGGGAAAGGCAAAGAAGATAAATTAAAGAACCGGTTTAAAAACCAAAGACAATGAACATATAACAAAAAGAGCAAAATAAAAGGACTCACTGTTGGAGACGACTTGCGTGAATGAGCCCCATCGGGAAGGGCCAGCCAGGGCCAGCTCGACCTGCCCAGAGAAGAACGGGAGGGAGCGAAAAAACCCGCTGGCCTAAGCAACTCCAGGCGGCGGTAAAATGGCTGACTCACCCTTTGCCGAACGGTTCAGGGAGAAGGACGGAAGACACAGCAGACCCATCCGAACCGGTCGAAGTCTTTCGTTAAGAAGTGAACGCCGCGAGGTCCAGTTCGAGTCCGAAAAGCCCCACCTACCTGCGAGAACTAACGTCACCACGTGAGACTGACGTAAGAGGGGAGGGTGCGTTGCTATATGTAAATGGTTGACTCCAAATCTACCAAATCTGATTGGCTTAAGACAAAAACTACAGCATTGATTGGTTCACTAGGAACCGAATTCCAAAGAGCTGCTTGAAAGGCGGGCAAATTTAAAGGAAATGCCATAGGCCTACAAGCAGGCAGCGCACGCACTGTATAAAAGGCTGGCCATTCGCTGCAGCCAAATGTTCCTGTTACTGACTGATGTAAATTAAAGCCTTTTGTTGTGCGAACCCGTCTACCTCGGTTTGTTTTCCGAACAAAACACTGGTTATAACATTGGGCTTTAGATAAATAGATGGGAGAGTTGTGCAGGACTCCAGATCTGAATTGAAAGAGCACTTGTGGACACACCTGCTGTACCTGGCAAATAGCTTAAGACACTTTTGTCTTTTCCTGGGATTATATGATTATATTTGAATTAAAAATACTTTTGTGCTAAAGTCTTACTGTACTGTTGACAGTACATGGTAAAGCCATTACAAATCATCACATACAAAATATAAGAAAAAAATGTTCTGTGGCAGATGTTCTCAGACTTTGGATTCCAAAGCAAATAGCCAATCAATCTGGCAAAATGATGAATGGATTCCTTGCTGCTCTCTGAGTTTGGTTGTTGGCTTGCAGATATTTCATTGCCCAACTAAGTAATATCACCATTATGCAACTAGTAATTTCATCAGCACTGATTATTTTATTTGTGTAGTATCTCTTTTATTTATTTATTTAATATGTTGCCCATCTCATTATTGATGATGTTGCCTAGTTGAGTAATGAACTGTCTGCAAGCAAAAACCAAGCTTAGACAGTGGAATCAAGGATTCCACAGTTCAATTCTGAGCTAAGTATATTCTCTTCTATGGGAAATAATGTACCTATATCATAAGGAGAAATTTTCTGACAGCGAGAACAATCAACCAATGGAACAGCTTGCCTTCAGAAATTGTGGGAGCTTCATCACTGGAAACTTCCATGAAAAGACTGGACTGCCATCTGTCAGAAATGGTGTAGGTCTGCTTCGGCTAGATGACCTTCAAGGTCTCTTCCAACTCTGTTATTCTGTAATCACACCTTGCTAGTTATGCCTGTCAGATACAAGTAGATTCTCCTTCAAATCAAATGCAACTCTGGATCACTTCATACACACATCCCTGTAACTTTCTTGGTAGCGGTGTAACTTTTAGGGGGAGGAGTCCTTGGTGCTTCAAGTCAGCTTTTTTTTTACTTATGGCAGCTGCCTAGACAATTTCTTGAAGTTTTCTTGACAAGGTTCTGAAAGTGGTTTGCTATTGCCTGCTTCGTAGGGTTGATAGAGTATGACTGGCGCAAGGTATAATTTACTTGTCTTTGTGGAACAAACTCATAGTCTCTTGGTTTCTGGCCACATGCCTTCACTCACTACATAAACTGGCTTTCAGGTTTGCCATTGGTGTTTTCTTTTGTGACTTGCAGATGAACCTAATAGCCAGTATCTCTCCTATCTATTCATCGTGTCCAAAGATGCTTAGCTTCTGAATCCAGGTATAGTTGATCTGTTCTGCCACATGTGAAACCCAGTTGGGGTTACTTGTGCCAAAAAGGAATCCTAATGATCCCCTTTTCCTTAGGATTTTTTTTTTGTTCCCCCATTCTTTTCATTTTAGCTTCCAGCTGCTTTTGGGCACCATGTGGCTTTTTAATCATTTAATTGATTTTGTACATTTTAAAATTCTACCCTACATAAAACAGGGTGAAACAAGAAAAAGCCCATAAAAGTCTCTAAAGATAATGAATATATCATGTTGTGCAGTTAAATAATTAATACTGAAGTCAGTTGAATAGAGAATTAAGCATACAAGCAAATATATTTCTAAATAGTCTCTCAGCGGGTTCTTCAAAATACTGCACAATTGACAGAAAATGAGTGTCCTTCTGGGTTTACAGTGCCTATTTGTTTCAAATGATAAAAGAACTTAATATTCATTTCTATTGCTAATTTTCATACTTGCTTTCTGAGATTTATTTCCTTTTACTAGGAATCACGTTATATCTCTCTTTGGCAGATGCTAGCAGGCGAGATTGAAAAATCAGGTTTATGAAGGAGATGCTAAACCAGAATATTTTTATTTAATACTTTTTATTTCTTTCCTCCCTCCTGCCTCCACCTAACCTCAGGTTTCACATTACCTTTTTAAAGGTGAAAACTGTTCATAAGAAGAAACCAAAGATCAAATTATTGGATATTCCACTGAAGCAATTAGAAATGTATAACAAAATAGATTGAACCCCCACCCCACCCTTTATGACAGCCTCTTAGATATTGGAACACTGCTATCATGTCTACTCTAGTCCTTCTCTTCATTAGACTAGACATACCCAGTTCCTGCAACTGTTCTTCATATGTTTTAGCCTCCAGTCCCCTAATCGTCTTTGTTGTTCTTTTCTGCACTCTTTCTAGAGTCTCAATATCTTTTCTATATCATGGCAATCAAAACTGGATGCAATATTCCAAGTGTGGCCTTACCAAGCCATTATAAAGTGTTATTAATACTTCAGGTGATCTTGATTCTATGCCTCTATTAATGCAGCCTAGTACTGCATCGGCTTTTTTGGCAGCTGCTGCACACTGCTGGCTCATATTTAAATGATAATCCACTAGGACTCCAAGATCCCTCTCACAGTTACTACAATTGAGCCAGGAACCACCTATTCTGTACCTGTGCATTTGTTTTTTCTTGCCTAAATGTAGGATTTTACTTTTCTCACCATTGAATTTCATTTTGTTAGATAGGCCCAATCACACAATTTATCTGTAAAAATAAACTGGGTTCTCTAAACCAACTAGGGAATATTGCAATTTTGAGATTTGAACTTCAGTTGTTCAGATCCATGTATTGCACCATCTCTCTTGAAAAGTTAAATAAGAACAATAAAATAGTCTCTCCTGTGACTTCATTTTTGGCTTCTGTAATTTTATCACTTCATCCCACATGTTTATTATGTATGTTTTGAAGATAATCTGTACTGCAGGTCAGGCACAGCATGACTGTGCTCTATATAGTGCTTGCCAGTCTATGGTTTCTGCAGGTATTAGAAATCACTCCTGATGCAGCTGCCAAAATAAAAATAATTTCAAAAATGTCCCAAATGTTAGGAAATTCCTAATTCCTGCAGTATTTTCAATTTCTTAAGATTTTGACTATTTGTTTTTTTAAAGTTAATGTTTTATTTAATTTTGCTCCCCCATACACACTATTGAATGCTACTTTTGATGTTTTCTAATAGTGTTCAGTAGTAATGTAAAGATATATGTTGAGGTAATTCCTCGTTAGGAGAATGAGCGCATACAGGGAGACGTATTTGAGAGTAGTGTTTGAAGAATACACAAACAACACACAGATACACTGTACAGTAAATGTAGGTTTTTACTTCCAGAAACGTTTAAGCAAAGTTCAAAATACAGTCCAAAGTCATTCACAAGTAAGATCAGTCAGTTTTTAGTCCAGGGATAATCCAATAAAAAATTCCAGTGTCAAAAACAGTTCAGAATCAGACTTACATCTAATCCAGGAATAGCAGTCAATTGGAAGAAAAATGGAGAAACAGCTACTCTCCAACAGAAAGAAACAGAGACTGAGACACACACTCTTTTGGTTGGGGTTTCTTTTTGGATTAGATGGGTAATCTTTTTTGGGAATCCATTGGCTGTAAGTACATTAGTGAGAGTGTGTAGTTAGGTTTTTAAGTGTTGTCATTGCGCTTAAGCATTTTGTTCTGGGAGATGAGTGGCTTGGCTATGGAATGATCTGTGCCTGGGTGGTAGTGTGAGAGTCATCTAGATAGCGGTTTGTAGTGTTTTTTCTTCTGGTAGATGGTGTGTCCTAGGGAGCCATTTGGATTTTTGTCATACTAAGGACATCCTAAGGAAGGGAAGTTTATTTGGTTTGGCTCTTATTTGAAGGCAAAAAAAAGAAGAAGATTACCCACCTAATCCAAAGAAGAAACCCCAACCAAAAGCCAACAGAGAACAAGCGAATGGCAAAGCCCTCCTCCATATATAAGAAGGCACGTGCACGAACATGACAAAAGTACAGAATCTCCCAAGACACAATACATTAAGACAGCATTCCTGCACCAAACATAAAAATAGTCCACCTCCTAAAAGACCCCTCAAGACAAAATCGAGTTAGAAAACCAAGGAGTATAACGAAATCCCTTGCACTGCCTCTGCCCCACCACATACATAGGACAAACTCACAGAAGAATTAGTGCACGCATTGAAGACCACAAGAATCAATCAAAACCTAAGAAGAACTGACCTCTTCCCCTGGTCCAACGACCTCAAAGCCCACAGGACAATTGAAATTGTCTCTTGTAAAAATACAAGATACTATCGTGCCAAAACCGAACACCTGTTAAGCACAAGAATAGATAAGAAGAGGCCATAGAAGATAGAAAAACGCCCGACACAGCATGAATAAACGAGATATACCTCCCACCTACCAACCATTGGAAACCTGCCCTCGATAATAAACGAGTACCTAACATGAAGAATGACACCAGACCCACACCCACGAGTGCCACACAAGATGCTACCACCCAATTTCCACATAGAAAAAAGCTCACACCCACACAAGAAGATGAAGACAATGACCACGAACAGAAGCCGTACCGCCAGCTGCAGCCAACTACCTGGCTTCATACCCCTCTGACCCATACAAGAAGCGAATTGACACCGCACCATGAGATGTGCACACCCACGCTTAAACACGAAGCCAAACAACAGGATACAGCTACCAGCTCAAATCCCGCCAGCAAGCTAAACAACCTGAGCACAACCAGCCCGACCTAAACAGAACACACCCCCAGCCAATCAAGAAACACAGCCAACCCCCTACAATCAGAACACAGCCCAAACCCCAACAATGAGAAACACACCACAATCAGAAACACGTCAAGCCCCCACCCAATCAGTCACACCCCCACTAGCAGTTAAAAAAGGAAGAAGCAGCTGAAGCTCATATTACTCTGAGAAGACACAGGCTTGAAGAACAAGCCTGAAGATGATGAATGAGACTTCATCGAAATTGCCCTAGATACTGTCCAATTTTACGCGGAAAAGACCCGAATAACCAGGAGATCCAACATAAACAAATTCCTGCGAAAAACCTCAGAAAACAAATATGTATGTATGTATGTTAATGTATGTATGTAGTAATGTATGTATCGTGCTGTTTAGCTTCCTTCGGGTATTATCCCACGTCATTGTAGTGCTGTTAAAGTTGTAGGCAACGTTTCAGCAAATCCCATCTGCCATCATCAGGCTTCTGTATGGTGTAGGGTCTCACAGCTTCTGGTTTCAAATTCGAAGGCTGGTCTATTCTGAATTGGCTAGGAGCCTGGTCTTGTGGTTGACTGGACCTTGGAGTTTGATTGATTGGTGTTTCTGGTTTCTTCTGTCTGTTTTTTGGCTTTGATTGGCATTGGCAACACTCTGTTCCTGTGTTGGAGGCTTTCCAGTGGGCAGCTTGGCTTCATGTGAAAGGACGGTCTTGCTATCCATTAGAAGCTAGGTTTCCACCTGGGTGCCTGTGGGGGGTGTTTGAGTTGGAGGCATCAGAGGATCTGTTTTGTGCTCAGGTGTTTTTGCTTTTGTGGTAATGGAGTTTTACTTGCGAGTGCAGGTTTCCAAAATGATGACAGTCTGCTGGAAATATCTCTTCTATTCAAGCTTTCAGGTCTTTTTTCAATCTCTAGTGGCTTCTCTGATGATTCTGTGGTTTGGGGTTTCTATAGTGTCCTAGAAGTTTCAGTGCATTGAAGTTGATGTTTGTGACCTGTGGTTTCATGTGTTGGACTAAAGTGAGGGGTGTGTCCAGCTTTTTTACTGCATTTTTTGGTTCATCTAGGCGGGTACGTTAATTCTTCTATTGGTCTGTCCAATGTATGTGGCCGGGGCATGATGTACAGGGAATTTCGTATATGCCTTGGGTTTCCAAGGTCAAATTTGTGTCCTTTGGGGTTTCTTCAGGATGGCTGCTATTTTTTTGTCTCTTTTGAAGGCAGTTCTTGATGTGATGCCCTGTGTAGTATCAGTTACTGTTTTATCTGTAGTACCTCTTATGTAGGGCAAACAGTGTCCATAGGTCTGTTGTCTTCAAGGTCCTCTGTTATGTCTTAGTGTGTTTTTTGTGGATCAAGTTGGTGATTTTTGGCTGTTTTTTTGGAAGCCAATTGGCTGTCAAATTACTTCAAGTCAGGGTGCCCTAGTTCAGTCTTTTATACTGTGTCTTGTCTGCCAGGCGTTTTGGTTCTGTAATTAGTGTTTTCGCCACGGAATTTATCTGTGCTGGGTGGTGGTGGGAATTGGGTGTTGAGGTAGCGGTTGGGTGTTGTGTTTTTCTTTTGGTATATAGGGTGTCCCAATAGTGCCATCGTTTCTTTTGTAGATTAGTACATCTAGGAATGGTAGTTGTTTGTTTATTCTGTTTCCATGTGAACTGGAGTTTTGGGGTGTGTGTTCTTTAGGTGTGTTAGGAAATTGTTTAAGGTTTTCTTTTCCATGGGGGCCAAATCACAAATGTGTCATCGGATGTTCTTAGCCAAGTTTGGCGCTCTCTGCGCTGGGTGGCATTAGCCAGGGCTTCTGGATTCGAATCTTCCATGAACAGGGAGTTTACAATGAATGATGACAGTGTGTCCCCATAGGGGCTCCTTCAATATGCTTGTATCTTGTCCTTTCTTTTATGAAATATGTGGTGGTTAGGCATGTGTTCTGTAGTTCCAGAGTCTTTGCTGGTTGTAATTTATTTTTGATGAAGTTCAAGAGTTTCTTTTTAAATCGGGACTTGAGTGAATAGTGAAACCACGTCGAAATTGTACAAGCAGATCTTCTTTTGACGTGGTTTCACTATTCACTCAAGTCCCGATTAAAAACAGAACTCTGAAATCATCACAATAAAACCAACCGCAGCTGGAGCCTCATGGAACTAATTAGAACACTGCCTAACCAACACATATTTCGTATACAAAGGACAAAGATACAAGCAAATTGAAGGAAGCCCTATGGGATCACCACTGTCCATCATTCAATTGCAAACCTGTTCATCGAAGAATTCGAATCCAGAGCCTGGCTAATGCCACCCACAAACCCAAACTATGTGCTAAGATACATCGATGACACATTTGTGATTTGGTCCCCATGGAAAAGAAAACTAAAACAATTTGTCCTATACACGACCTATAACAACACACAACCCCAAAATCCAGTTCACCATGGAAAATGGATAAATAAACAAACAACTACGCATTCCTAGATGTACTAATCTACAAAAGAACACTAGGGCACATTGGGACATACCATATACCAAACGAAACACACACACCGCTACGCTTCAACAACATAAATCCCACCACAGCCCAGCACAGATAAATTCCGTGGCGAAACACTCATTAACCAGAACCAACACCTGGGACAAGACAACATATAGAAGACTGAACTAGGCACCCTGACTGAAGTATTGACAGCCAAGTGGCTTCCAACAAAAACAAAATCCAACCAACTTGATTCCACAAAAAACACACCAAGACTATAACAGAGCCTAGAAGATCAACAACCTATGGAACAGCTGTTCTTGCCCTATCATAAGAGGTACTACAGATAAATCAGTGGTAAGATACTACACAGGCATCAACATCAGACTCCCTTCGTCAAAACAGGACAAACATAAAGATAGCGAGCTATCCTTTAGAACAACGCCCAAAAGACAAGAAATTTGACGTGGAAAACCAAGTGCATTATAGAAATTCCTGTACATCATGCCGGCCACCATACAGTTTGGGACAGACCAAAGAGAGAATAGAGTACCTCACTAGATGAACACATTTGATATGACAGGAAAAATAGCTGAACACACCTCCTCACTAGTCCAACATTGGAAGAACCACAGGATACAACATCAACTTCAATGGACTAAAACTTAGCCGACTTAAGACACGGCCAACCCAAATCACAGAGAAGGCCATAGAGATTTGAAAAAAGACCTGAAAGCTATGAAGAGAAGAGATGGTTGATGTCCAGCAACTGTCGAATCATTTGGAAGCCTTGCCATCTTCATAATTAGAAACGGTCTCCACACCGACTAGACCGACAAACACCGTGAGCACAACAGACTCCGCTGTGATGCCGTCAACTCAAACACCCCCACGCAGGCACGGCCAGGTGAAACCGTAGAGTTTCCTAATGGGTAGCAGCGCGTTCCCTGTCACACGAAGCCAAGCTGCACTGTAAAGCCTCCAACACAGGAACAGAGTGTTGAGCCAATCAAAGCCACAAACAGACAGAAGAAACCAGAACAAACCAATTCAATCAAAACTCCAAGTCCAGTGAAGCACAGACCCTGAGGGCTCCTAGCCAATCAGAATGGACCAAGGCCTCGAGATTTGAAACCAGGAGCTTGTTGAGACCCAACAGTTTCCATACAGAAGCCTGATGATTGGCAGATGGGATTCCTGCTGAAACGTTGTTGTAGAACGTTTCAGCAGAATACTCATCGGCCATCATTCGCGGCTTTTCTGTATTGAGTTTGTACAATGTGTTTGTAATTGTATATGGAGTTTGTACTGACGTGGGATAATACCCGAAGGAAGCTGAACAGCACACATGTAAGTACCTGCAAAAACTTAAAAAAACATATATATATATGTATATATACACATACATACACACTGTATATATATATGTATAAAGGAAAAGTTACCACTGAATGATTAGATAATTCAGATAATTAAATAAATTAGATAATTCATCTACATTTGTTTACAAGCAAACAATCAGTTCTGCCTCTGATCTCTTTTAAGGAAGAGAATTCTGAAGGCAACTTCACACCCAGAATCATAAATGCAGGTCCGTGTCTATTTAGCATCAATAAGATTAGTAAGCTTGATAGTACAAACAAAAGCCTAACTGTTAGTAAATGTATTGTAATGTGTTCATGAGAAAATGAAAAAGATCCATCTGAGGACAGTGAACCAAAAGATATTCAGGAACAGGAGTTAGTGCATGCTATATAAAGATCTACTCTTTTTTTTAGCACTTACTGTACAGCTGCTAGCCAAGACTATATACAGCTGGTTGTGTACTGTAGGAGAAAGTGGAGAAAAAGTTTATTTGTGTGTAGTGTTCTAAGTCATACAAGGAGTTCATAGATAGATCATGCTCCTTTTCTTTAGATTTCCTCAAGTGTAGAGAAAGCTTTGCGTGGCACAACAGATTACTGCACAGAAGTTTGGCATGCCTGCATACACAAAGTGTGCCCACCAAGTCACGCCCACCAAACTGGTGGTCAAAAATTTTGAAACACACCACTGCTTTATGGTTAGGGGGTTTCAGAATTTTGGGTTGGAGGGCATATTAGGAATTCTCAGGGTGTTATTGGTATTCCCATTAAATTTATCCTAGAGTAGATGTGATAAGTTGAAAAATAGAATATCCTCTTTAGTTACTAGGACACTCTTTATTACTTGAGCTAGGCCCTTTCTTCCATACAGGTAGATAAACTTCTGAGCAAAGTACTAGGCTGTGATCACCCATCACATTTATTTTATAAAAATATCTTGAGGAATTATATAATATCCAGAGAAATTCTTCCAGATTGGGGAGTAAGCATTGTTTTTGTGGCCAGATATTACCCATTCTATTTTTTAATCTACTGCTTTAGTGCTTAGAGGCTTTAAGGATTTATTGCTGTGTGTTGTTGAATTTTACAGTCCAAGGTAAGTACTATAAAAATGGAACCTGCATTTCAATTTGGCTACTGAATTTCAATGGTGCAATCTGATTGTTTCCCAGAGTGACAAGAATGGGGGTTGGGAGATTGCTTGCAGGGTCAAGGATTGTTTGCCTGTTATAAATGAAGATGGTATCAGAGGCTTGTTTTGCTTTGTCAGCTGTCTCTGCTTTTTAAAAGTTAAAATGATTGAATAAAAAATAAGGTCAGTTCGGGCAGGTAATTGGCAAGGGCAGAATTAAAATCAGGATGCCCATGGGCATCATGCTTCCCATATATATTGTATATAGTGTTCCATATACATGGAACATAAATAGGCCTTCCTCTTCTCTTTATGTTGGATGCTCCATTTGAAGTATGAAAGGAGTGATTAAGTTTGTTCATTAGTTTTTGCTCTTCTCTTAAACTTGTGACTACAGAGTCATTTCTCCGTATGCTGGTGAGATGGGGGAGAACTTCATGACATAGTTCAAGAAGCACATTTGTTGGAATCATGAGCCTTGGGTATTCAGTTATCTGGTGGTCTCTCCAGATTTTGCTCAAGTTGAGTTCTGTCTCTTTTAGGTCTCTTACGTTACTTTGAATTGTAGTTACCTTGAATTGTAGTTGTACATGGGATAAAAGAAAATTAATTGTGTGTGTTGGATTCCACGTCAGCCATGATTTTTGACATTGTCTGTTGCATTCCCATCAACACTCGCATCTTCCTGCATGTGGAAGGCAACATATCTTCAGCCATATGAAAATATTCATACATATGAATCATTTCATACATATGAAAATATTCTTCCTATGGATTGTCCCCTGGAATGCATGACTATCTTTAGAGCCAGCGTCATTTGGATGATATTGGTGAAAGGGCTTTGGTAAGGTCAGCGCCATTTGAAAGCGTTCAGGAGGACATGTCACTTCACTGAGATTCCAGATTCTACAAAATTCAGGAACGCAGCAGCTCTCTTATTACACAACATCATCACACTGTATTGCCATCACTCTAGGCCTTCGTTGTTGTGACTATTTAGCAAACAACCCCAATACATTGAAAAGTAAAGGTTGAGCTTTTCTTTTGTCACCAGTGATGCTTCTTCAGCTTCTGGAAGGAGAAAGAACATGTGGAGGGCACTGGCAAAGTAATTCAGTCTTCTGTTATTATAATGGGGGAGGGGTTGGAGGTGAGTGGAACTGCTGCTGAATAGCAGATGGCAGGAAGGGTGACATCATAGGCACAATTGTCCTACCCCATTATTCTTCCTGACAGGCCCCTACCCTCCTTTATTGTTTCCTGTGGACATAATTGGAAGCTTGGGAAGAGGAAAGAAAAGCTTGCCAGAGTTCCTAAAATAAAAGTCCTCCCTTTTGAGTAAATTGTTACTTAGTAGTCATCAGATTCAGATTATTTCTAGGGCAGTATAAGTAGATAATGATCAGAAAGAAGCAAGCCCGCCTTCTGACTTGTGATTTGAGAGAACAGCACTTAAAGAAAAGAGAGAGGAGTGAGGAGAATTTAGACACTCTGTAAAATGCGAAATGGGAAGAAACTTGTGTCAATGAGCTTGGCAAATGATTACCATTCTAGGGCAGGTGTTCACTGGGGATTTATAGGAGACTGGAAGGTTGTCTTCTGCATTTCAGCCACTGCATGAAATTGATAGGGAAAGTAACTCAGAAGGTAGGGTTGAAGTGCCAATTTTTTGTTTGTTTGTTTGAAATAGACGATAAATAAATGGAGATTGAATCGTAGACAAGGTTGAAGTCTCACAAGTAATGAGACTAAGTGTTCTTGATGGAGGTGTATCCCCCATTTTGAACAGCTTTTCATTCCTCCTGTGGGCCTAAAAGGGCAGCTTGAGAGTCTGTTTGGACTCTGCACTCTCTTCATTTCCTTGGCAAACACTGATGATTGTGATAGCCAAGAGTCCTTTTTACCAGCTTATGCCAGATGCAGAATATCTGGAGAAGCTCCGCTGCTAAATACATGGAGCTGCTTTTGAAGATGACTCATAAATATTACTGAAGCAGAAGAAAGCCTTTGATGACGGACTGATTTTGTGGCTCTATTCTGCATAGTTGCATTAGTTCCCAGTATGTTTCTCTGACTCGTTTGAAGTGCTTGCATTTCTTAGACTGTTTGGAGCCAAGCAACTTGAAGAAAATTGTTCATCCAAGTCAACCTGCCTATGATTTAAAATCTGGAACAGACGTTCTTCCATTTTAGGGCTGGTGGGTTTTTTTTTCTTTTCTTTTTTTGGATGCCTTCAGTTCAGTCTTTATTTCTGTCGACTGCCTGGAAATCCCTTGCAGTTTTCTTGGCAAGATTTCAGAAGTGGTTTGCCATTGCCTCCTTCCTAGAGAAAATGATTGGCCTAAGGCTGTCCAGATGGCTTTGTGCCTAAAGTAGGAATAGTGCTCACAGTCTCCCAGTTTCTAGCTTGATGCCTTAACCACTATACAAAACTGCCATTCTCTTAACAGCTTCTGTTGATTAAACAGGAGGGAAGAGGGAGACTTCTGGAGGCCCACATTTTTGGAATGCCTTGCTGTTTATCTTTGCCGGATCCCATCTTTACTAGTGTGACCCCATTACAACAGTAAATGATTTTTTCCCTCAGCAAATTTGCCCAGGAATTGTTTGGGACTGATGTTTGTATTTTGTATAATATTTAGTACTGTCTTTATTTTTGGGTTTCATATTAGCTTTTATTAATTTAAGAGGGTCAGAGGCTTAAGGATGCTGGGATTGTCAGCCAGAGAAGGTCACTTTCCTGCATTCCAGCAGTTCAAGCCCGAGCACCATGGGACAGAGTGAGCTCCCTCCCCTTGCCTCAGCTTCTGTCAATGTAGTAGTTGGAAAGCATGCAAATGCGAATATATGAATAGGTACCACTCTGGTGCAACTAACCAACTGGCTCCAGACTGGTCTGAATGTGAGGCGAAAACTGGTTGAGAAAAAGGCCCTGGATGACACTGACTGCCTCGAAGAACACTGTTGGCTGCTTTAAACATGAAGCTAGTTCAGCCGTTGTGATTTATCCTTGTGGTGAGCGAGCAAGCATGAACTTGAATGAACTAGCAATCTTAGACAGCCAAACTACTACTCTGTATTAACCTTACAGACTCCTGGCTTTCATATTTCAATTCCATTAACTAACTTAATAACCAACCAACCAACCAAATAAATAAATAAATAAATGTTTTATTCTTTTATTAAATGTAAACTGCTTAAAGGGGAGATTAATATACATATTTTATACATATTTTACATAATACAAACATTAAGGTGTACCTCTTTAATTTGCAAATTTCTGACTCCAAGGTTTCCTCTGTTTTAATTGAATAGTCCTTCTCTCTCCCCTTTTTCTCTTCTCTTGGCTGTTTGATGAAGAAAGCCAAGTAGATAAAATGCTTGCTTGTCTCTGCCTTTGGAATTGGCATAATGTTGCCAAAACTGAAACCTTTGCATGAGTCTAATTTAGGGAGTTTTCTGAATCCCGTATTCCTTCTCTTTGCTGTGGTTGCTTCTTTACTTTAATCCTTGTTCCCTTGGAGCCAGGGAGAAGAAGATATTCCCAGAAGAGAAGATAGTTTTCTCCAAATTGTAGCAGCTTGTGCTTGGAGGAAAAAGGCAAGCATTTAAAAAAAAAAGAAAGAAAAAAATTGACAGGGGGTCCAGGCCGCATAGTGGCTTAATTAAGGATTTCCTTCATTATGCCCAGAGCCATAACCATCTGAGGGCAGAGAAAATAAGGAAGAATAGCCTTAATACAAATATGCAAGAACCTAGGAAAAAGGAGGTAAAACATTTTAGGCACTGAGAAATAAGAGAGCATTTAGAAGTAACTTGTTTGAGAACTCCCTGATTCAGTGTGGTATAAGCAGGTGTGTGTGTGTTTCTGGCAAAATTCTTGATTAAAGTTAGGTATAGAGAGGCAATTCTGCAGTTCGAATCCCTAGCATCAAGTAACGGAGTGAGCTCCCATTACTTCTCCCAGCTTCTTCCAACCTAGCAGTTCGAAAGCATGAAAAAACGCAAGTAGAAAAATAGGGACCACTTTGGTGGGAAGGTAATAGCATTCCATGCGCCTTCGGCATTTAGTCATGCCGGCCACATGACCACAGAGACGTCTTTGGACAGCACTGGCTCTTTGGCTATGTAACGGAGATGAGCACTGCCCCCTAGAGTCGGGAACAACTAGCACGTATGTGCAAGGGAAGCCTTTACCTTTACCTTTATAGAGAGGTAAGATGAATTGATACTGCTATCCTATATATTTCAATGACTGTCACTTTTGGCACTGAATGAGAGCATTTAGGAAGAAGATCTGATCAGTTTGTTTCTGTCTAATTTATACAACTAGTTTCTACCCCACCTTCAAAACATAATTGATGGGGGAGTTGAAACCTGGATGACTTGGATGATATAATTGGCTTGAGGGAACAGGTGTTTTGAATATGAGGGGGAAATCCAAAAGAGTTTGTACTTCATGAATGGGTGACATCAATGGTTCCCTTAGATGTGCAAACCTTTCTGTAATCCAAGCAAGTTAAAGGACAGCCTTTTTTTTTTTAAAGAAAACTTTAAATGATATGTGGAGGCTATGATATTCCATTATTTGAAAGATCCTTGCCTTGTATTCTCATAAAATAGTGGATATAAGATCTTGATTACCTGCTTTTGCAGAGCACTTCTTGGAAGCTTTTGCCCAGGGTACATAGGTGCAGAAGAGGTTAAGGTCACCTGTAGTTTTTCTCCAGGACACTTTTTACATAATTGGTGGCAGTGAGGGGCGATGATGACCCAGGTTTAATGGCACAGAGTCCCTTCCCTCCCTCCTCTCTAGAGAGATGTCATTCCTTTAATAGAAGCCATACAGAACTTCACCTGCCCAGTGGCTTCCATTTAGTAATCCTAATTTGACCAGTTATTCCAACAGCTGTCCCTTAAAACACATCCATGCTTAACTGCTATATTTTCTGTAGATAATGCCCTTTTATATTATGAAAAAGGTGGGAGAGGAAGGTTGAATGTAACTAGGACAGCCTTGCTTTTAATTTCAGGGGCATGAAGATACTGTATACTTTGAGGGATCCTTGGTACTCTCTGAACTTGCTTGTTTTCAGACGTTTCCTTAACATAACTAGGTAACATCATTGGTGCTAGTAATGAATGTTCTTTGCTTATCAGTTGTATAAGATGCTGTTTTGAGGGAGGCTCACTCTAATTTTCTGCTCTCGTTTCTCTGGGACCCTGAACTCTGCTATCTCAAGGAAAAAAGAAGGAGTTGGGACCTTCTGTGTTGAAGAAAGGGGACTAGGTCAGTACAGGTAGTCCTCAACTTATAACCATAATGGAGCCTGCCCATCATGGTCATAAGTCATAGAGGTTGTAAATTGGATCATCCACCTGACCGATCCAAGTTTATGACTTTGTCTGCAGTCCTCGTTAAGCGAATTCTGTCATCGTAAAGCAACCACCACAGTTATTAAGTGGACACCATTGATTGTTAAGCAAACCAGTGGTTCTCTGTGGGCTGGTTTTATCAAAAACTGGAAGTAAATATCAATTTTTGGCAAATCTCTGTTAAAATGCAATCACGTGATAAAATGCAATCCCACATCATGGGATGTTGATGTGCATTGCCTTCTGGGTATTGGCCCCGTGAGCATAAGCGCACACGTAATTTTTGACACAGGAGCCCGAAAAGATTAGCCACCACTCTTGTAGGCAGTAATGAGGCAACTGAATGTTCTATGTTCCTCTTCCTTTCAGGGAAAGGTGTGGACCAGATACTTTAAATGGGGAGTAGCTGTTGAGGATTGGTACAGGTAGATGGGAAAACTTGAAGTTAGAGGCATCAAGAGTCTTGCAGTCGGAAGAAGGAACTACCAAGAATTTTTCAGCTAAGGAAGATTTGAAGTAGCAGAAGCATAATAGGAAGAAAGCAGGGGTGGGCTACTGGGAGTTTGAGAGAACCCCTAGCAACGATTCTGTGCAGTTTGGAGAACCCCCAAATCCCACTCCTGGCTGGCCCTGACCATCCTGTCCCACCCCTCCCAGGAGTTTCCCACGCGGCCTGTTTTGGATGCAGGTAAATGCAGGGCATGCACGGAGGCTCAAGGGTGAAAAACAGGCCTCCTGGAAATTTAGGAAGGCCAGAAATGGGCCCATTTTCCGCTTCCAGGGAGCCTTCAGAGCCCAGGGAGGCTGTTTTCACCCTCTCAGAGGCTCAAGAAAGCCTCAGGAGCCTGGGGAGGGCAAAAAAGCCCTCCCCCCCCCCGCTGTGGTGCAGGAGGCCAACTAGGCCATGCCCACTATGGCCATGCCCATCCAGCAACTGGGCAGAGAACCCTTTGCTCAAATTTCTGAAGCCCACCCTTGGAAGAAAGTATAAATGAGGGGTCCTTGGTGCTCTCTGAGCTTCCTTGTTTCTTGCAGAGTTTTATTACCCTAACTAGGTAACTTCACTAGCACTGATGGTATTATCTAGTTAGGTAATGAAATATCTGCAAGAAAACAAGCAAGCTCAGAGAGCACTAAGGACCCCTTCTTTCAACCCTGAGCTACAAATATTCTCCTTCAAAGTATATAAAAACTTGGACATCTTGGGCATTAAGGTACTGTGAACTCTTAATCAGGGGTTCACAATAGGTGTCATTTCTCCCATTTCTGGTTAAAGGACAAGAGATCCTGTTGAGCTGAAACAAATCATGCCCGCCCTCACTATCCTTTGCCCTTCTGAACTCTGTCCAGGCAGTGCTGTTTACTCAGCGTAGGCTGCTTCTGCATTGCCAGAGCTTGTCTGGCATTTCTGTTGCCTGAAACTCTATAACTTTAATAAGATATAAACTGTGTCGCATCTATCTGCCGTTGCTCAGCAACTCTTCAATAATGGCCTAAACAAAGCTCTTACCATATGCAAGCAACCCTAATTCCAACTGTAGGATAATTCTGCTTCCGAGGCTGCTAATATCCTCCATAGTTAGCAGTCCTGTCATGTTAGGTTGTTATTTTACTTGGAGCAACAAGCAGGGTATCAAGGCTGTGCGTAAATGACTCTTTTTCACAATCGTGTTCAAGTCTAGGAACTGAGGGGTTATTTCTATGCTCGCTTTGAGTGTGTTTTTATAACAGGGTCTCCAAACTTGGCAACTTTAAGACTTGTGGACTTCAACTCCCAGAATACCTCAGCCAGAATAGCATAGAATTCTGGGAGTTGAAGTCTACAAGTTGCCAAGTTTGGGGACTCCTGTTTTACAATGTTCCATGACCAAATGTGTACTGGTTTTTAACTAATCTTTTAATGACACAACAGATGGATGATCATTTGTATAAATCCCTCTTGAAATGCTACAGTGCAGATGGTCCTTGACTTGCGACCACAATTGAGCCCAAAAGTTATATTGCTGAGGGAGACATTTGTTAGGTGAGTTTGCCCCATTTTACAACTTTTTGTAAAATGTTGTTCAGTGAATCATTGCCATTGTTAAATTAGAATGATCCTAGGACCCTATAACCATCATAAATATAAGCTGGTTGCCAAGCATCTGAACTTTAATCATGTGATCATTTACTTTGCTGCAACCATCATGTGTGAAAAACAGCCATAAGTCACTTTTTTCAGTGTTGTTGTAACTTTGAAAGGTCACTAAATGAACTCCTGCTCTGTAGCATAGGATTCTCACCTCACACTGGTTTAACATGCATGCCAGAAAACAGACATGAAAAACAGTCACTCGTGTTCTTAAATATGATGAAAAGCTCAGGTTCTCAAATTCAAAATGAAAATTCTGGATGAGAAGTGAAACGTTTTCTTCCTCCTCAAGAAAAAAAATAGCCCAGGTGCCTATGGAAGGTGGGGGAAAACATATCTGAGACAGCCATGACCTGGATGAGTGAGAATCGCCACAGACATTTACAATATTGCCATGTTGTTAATATTTTCCAGCAGAGATATTTGTTCTGTAACTTCGGATTAAGAATGCTGATGCCATATCAAATAAATGAAATAAATAAGATAAGAGCAATGCTCTCTGCTTCTTTGGGACTCTGATTTTATCCCTTCAGCAATGATAGCAGCAGTGGTGGGATTCAAATTTTTTTTTTTTAGTTTTGTGGACGTGGCTTGGTGGGTGTGGTGTGGCTTGGTGGGCATGGCAGGGGAAGGAAACTGCAAAATCCCCATTCCCTCCCCACTCCTGGGGGAAGGTTATTGCAAAATCCCCATTCCCTCCTCATCCCACTAACCTGCTTTCCAGCTCCGTTCTCCTGCTCATGGCGACAAAAGAAGACCCAGCCAATCAACAGCCACTCAGGAGGCAGAGAATAGATGGGGGCGGGGCCAGTCAGAGGTGGTATTTGCCAGTTCTCTGAACTACTCAAAATTTCTGCTACTGGTTCTCCAGAACTGGTCAGAACCTGCTGAATACCATCTCTGGATAGCAAGATTTTAAATACAGTATATACATACATGATTATATAAGTTTGGCAATGACGAAACAGCTAGAAAACCTTTCTATTTTAGAGGGCAATTCTCTCCCTTCCAGTCACAATGCCCGATGATCCTTCTGCTTCTTGATTTGATTCCTCTTGAGTTTTGGATATTATGAGCAACAGCAAACACCCCCTTTCCCCTGGAAATATTTAGTGAAATCTGACATGCCTGATAATTATTTCCGCAGTTCTCTTATAGGGGTTTGTTTTGACAGTCATAACTGAGAGTTAAATTAGCATCCCTTGAAGTTTCATACTGTCAGGCAGATATGAGTCAATCAGAAGGGATATGTTGAAAGTTGCCAGGCAACTCTACATACTTAAACAGGTCCAGGGAATTCAAAACAATAAAACAGAACCTGTTTTCTGTGTGGATTTGCAAGTGGGTTTCGCTCATTCTTCTGTGTCCAGAGAAAGGTATCTTGATTGTTGAATTTGTTTGGGCTTTTCAAATGTCTGTTGCTTGGAATTGTAAAAAGATATACTGTTCCCTACTCCTTAGTTAACAACAATGCACTCAAAAACCATCTTGGAAATGATTGTGTCGCATATGTTCCAGTGCAATTATTCCAAATGGATTGTCGTATTCTTACTCTGTGAAGATGCTCATAGTGCCATTGTTAATTTATTCTGCAATTTAGGATGCTGTGACTCTATGCTAAATTTCCTTTTCTAGCGAGTAGCTTGATTAGAAGAATTTGCCATTGTGTACAGTACATTCCCATATCAGCTTTATTTTGCTGTTCATTTTCAATACATTCATCAAGCTTCATTATCCCAACTGCCCCATTTAATTCTGTGAAGATGCCACATCTGATTTACTGTCTGAAATGCAGGCCTGTGACTTAAGAGGAATGCATTGGCAGCACCTGCAGACTAATGGAATACGCTCTTTCCCCTCAAACCTGAAATGGTAAGTCAGCAGGCTGTAACTCTGACTATAATTAATCCATCATTTATCCCATCCATACTCGTGTTAATTGTGAATTCCACACTAAATATCCCATGCTACCCCCACGCCCCCCATTTCTATATATTGGATACTATACTAGTACAGATGCAAAAGGAGGGCGACGATGAAGGGAAGAAATTGCAGCTGTCTCTAGTTCTGCTTGTTGGAGTTTTTCAAAGGTAAACATGTTTTCTTCTGCTTGCAACCTAGCAACTCTATGGCCATTGGGTAAATGAGATTGTAGCGTAAGCTATTCTTGTAGCCTGAGAATCTTTTGCATGGAAGCAGAGAATGCCTTTTCTGTTTGCCTGAGGCACTGCCTTTCCAACTCATATTAGGATCAGTTGTCGCAGATCAGGAAAGGGTAAGGTGAACACTTCAATGTCGGGAAAAGGGATAAATTTATATTTCTGGTTGTCTTCCCTAACTAACCTTTTTAGAAATCTCTGAGTGGGTCCTGCAATCAGGTGTGTCCCTTCCTTCCTTCCCTCCCTCCTTTGATGGGGTGAGGAGGTGCATGAGATCAGGACCAGATATTGATTTGTACACTTTTAGAACCATGAAAGAGAACTGCCCCATTAGAGTTTCCAGACTGCAGCTATAAATAAATAAATGCTCCAAATAATTTCAACTGAATATGGTTGAGGGCCTAACTCAATCATGGTTGAGTCTATAACTTTTTTTTTTGACATAACACATTGAACATTTCTACAGGATGAAAAAATTATCTTGATTTTAAATTCCTTCCAATATCATTGTAGTCATGGAGCAAATTGGAAAGAGCTTTGTGTCCCGTCCCTCCCCTTATCTGTAGTTGGCTTCTTTCTCTCTCTGCCTTTCTGTAACCTTGCTTCATCCGCAGCTGCCTTTCTCTGACAGCAGAATGATGGATGTGCTTTGCTCCAGAGGGCAGAAGGCCACCAGCTCGGAAGGACGGCGTATGCCACTGATCAGCCTATTCAGTGGATGCACTGAGCCATGACACTAGGAGGATTTCATTAGCCTTTAATGCATTAACCTTTCATTAGGCACAGCAACCCTTGCCTGTGCCTTGCTCTCTGCCTAGACTATTCATCTCATTGCCTGGGTATGCCATGTGACTTGACATCATGAAGAATCCCCTTTTGTTGCTACCTGGAGAGCACTGATACATTCATGCAACTTTAATGCTGGTGAATCCTCCATTTCCTTTTCTGTATAGATCAGTGCAATGGACACAAATGAAGCTGGCTTGGTTATTTTGTGCTAAAGAAACCTGCTAAGCTCCTTCTCTGTTCCCAGTCCTCAGGGGACTGTGCATTTTGAATATATACCATACTCAAAAAAGTATATTCTAATATGAGGGAATGACCTGCAGTCTAGAATGTGCAAGGTTTGTTTCCGCTTTTGCTCTGAAAAAAAGTTTTTAATGAAGAAGAATCCTTCCATAAAGGAACACAACAGATACACTCCTTACACAGATGTCAACTTGCATTCAAGGCTACATATAAGCACTACAATAATTATGGTTTACACTCTTACTTTAATGCGTTTGGCCCAAGACATTTTGCTACCTAAAAGGAATTAATTCTCCCTGCCCTCACCAAATATCCAGATCAATCAAGTTACGTCTGGGTTTTTTTTTTAAAATCCACAAATAATTATTTCCCTGCAGTAAGAACACAACAATAAACAAACAGTGCAATTGTTTTTCATGACATCCAGTTTCACTTTACCTTTGTGACGAGAAGCAAAATTTGTCTCTCTTTTCCTCCCCTTCCCCTTTATGGAAGTCATCAGTAGACAATAGTATTTTTAAATTTCTGGATTAGTTTTTAGATAATGAGCTGTCATAGGAATATTCTATATCTGAAGAGAAATAGTGAAAATATTTTCAATTGTTTTTCATATGTGTTTGATAGCTCTCTACCATTTATACGTTTTGAGTATGATTTGCATCCCCTCACACATTTTCTTTTGATGCTACTCTTGCAGGTGGAGGCAGAGAAACATCAAGATGTTGTGGTCTATGATCAGAGCACAAGGGATGTAAGTGGGCTGGCAACCGACAGTTTCCTATCCATTCTTCTGGGCAAGCTGGATAGTTGCTTCCACAGTGTCTCCATCCTCACAGGTAAGATTTGGCAGCATTTGGGGTAGTGGGCTGAATTTTTTTTTTTTCATATCCTTGAAAGGCAGTAGCTTGTGTCAACCCAGACTTTGGTAAAATAGTGGTAGAAAACTGCTGGATATCTTACCTTTCTATTTAGCATGCCCTCGTGTAGGTAGGTAGGGCCATCCAATTTTGTAAAAAGTAATTCTTAAAAACTTTCAGTTGATAGGGACACAAAAGCAAGGAACTAGAATATATAATGCAATAAACATCTAGAATGGAAAAAAGAACAATGGAGTCATTAAAAAAGAAATAGAGTTCACCAAGGCTAGCCAATGCTTATCTCATTCAGGGTCTTTCTGTCTGGATGAGCTCATCTGGCAGTCAAGTCCAATGCCTAGTGGAAGAGCCACATTTCCAGTGTCTTATGGAGGCACGTGAGGGTCAAGGCCAGGGAGTTGGTAGTGTTGCACAGGGAGGTGTGGTAACAGAGAAAGCACACCTGGATCCCACTACATGACACTGTTTCATAGAAGGGACTGAAGCATGCTTTTGTGCTAGGTCTCATGGTCAAGCAGATATAGTTGGAGGCAAGTAGTCCTGCAGAATCATTGAAGGCAGAATGAAATGAAAAATATTACAGTAATCCTCGTGCAGCACTGCCTTGTTCAGAGAATGTTTGCAGCTATGACAATGATTTTTTTAAAAAGTAGCTTTGTGACCAATCCTAGCGTTTACAACTTTTGCAGGTATATTTGCTTATTGTACCCTATGACTATTATTAAGTGTTGTACCTTATGATTCTTTACTCTTGACGAATGTATCTTTTCTTTTATGTATACTGAGAGCATTTGCACCAAGACTTGTGTATCCAGTCACACTTGGCCAATAAAGAATTCTATTCTATTCTTTGAAGAAAAGAAAAGCTAAAGTAAAATCATAAGGAACAGTCATGGTGTCATTTAATAACTGCTTCGTGTAATGGCCAAGTTGTCAGTCCCAGTTGTCACTACACAAGAGCTAACTGTACTTGAATGTCCTGGTATGCTTATGACATCGTGGTTAATTTTAGTCAGAGAAGACGCGTTGTTGGTCCAAATGATAGTGATAAGGGACAGAGAATCATTGCATTTTATAATTTATATGGAGCAAATCCTGAATATTTTATTTATATCCCACATTTGCTATTTTTTATAAACATGAAATTTGTTAAATTTGCATTGGTGGGCAAGAGTCTCAGCAATTGTCCTTTTTCCATATTGTGGTTTGGTTCTTCATTTATTTTCTTGCTTGTTGTCAAAAAGATAATATTGTCTGAAGTGGAATGTGGCCACTAATAGTAGTTTCCATTCTAAAGCAGGGTGGGGAACCTAATTTTACCATAGTGACAGCTGCCGAGGTGATGTACTATTATGTAAACAAGTTGTCTTGAAGAGGAATTACATTAAAATTCCAGAGAAAAAGCTTTATGTTCTGCAAAGCCACAGGTTTTTTTAAAAAGTGATGGTTAACTGAGATTAAAGTGGGGATACACGATGATTATTGAGTTCAAAGTATTTTAGTCAGTCTGAAATTTAAATGGTGCAAAAACAAGCAATGCATTTTTTTCCCAGCGGTATGGAATGTTCAATATGGCAATATCTTTTGGATTATTTCTGCAAGTGCTATATCAGCCTTGAAATTTGGATGTCTGGCCTGGGTTTGCGAAACTCATACGGGTGGAAGGTATTCTGCTTTCTTCTTCTATCACCTTTTGTTAGACAGGAATTAGTGTTTATTTTGAAAATTATTCTGGAAAATAATAGAAGGTACGGTTTGCTTCATGTAGAGTTTTCTGATTGTAGTGGTTAATGACATTCATCCTTTTGTGCTTTGAAGCCTATTTCGGTTGAATATTATATTGCTGGAAATACAATATATGATAGTTCTATCATATATGCTACTGTGTCTATAATATACTGTTATATGCTAATACTCTTTTATAGTATATTCTATAACATACTAATGCTACTATATATTATATACTATAATATAATAAATAATAGCATTGGTATATTATAGAATATAATATAAAAGAATAATATATAATAGTATAATATATATATACAGTACAATATATTACATAGAATATTTGTGAAACATTTATAGTATATCTGCGTCATTTTTATTCATAGACATAAATGTGCTCCATGCTTAGGTATGTGTGCATGGGTGTAGGGTGTAGGGTATGAAATAAAACATGGGAAATTGGCTACTACAGCTTTGACACCACTGGCTTAAGTCAGACTTGATGGAGTGCGGGTCCATTAACAGGCAGTCCCAATGATTTGATGGGTCTTGAATTTCAACTGCAAATACCTCTGAGCTCCCGTANCTTTGACACCACTGGCTTAAGTCAGACTTGATGGAGTGCGGTTCCATTAACAGGCAGTCCCAATGATTTGATGGGTCTTGAATTTCAACTGCAAATACCTCTGAGCTCCCATATCCTGGGGGGAGAAAGAATTGAGAGAAAGAATCTACAGCCATGTATCTCAGATTTGGTCATATGATTGTTTACCATTCATCATAGTGAAAAGGGGTGGCATATTTAGGGAAAGATTGTTACCTAGGTGGTGTCCTCCAGGAAGATCTCTTCTAAAATCACTTGGGATAAATTCTTTTTGCCCACTAGAGGGCAGTGTTGCTCATCCACTAGAATCCATGTGGCCCATGCTAAACAACTGAGCATAATATAATTGTTAACATGAGTAACACGATAACAAATCATCATGTTACATAACAAGTCATTATGTCTTGCCATAGTGAACTGGATTCTTTTCTTTCTTTCTTTTCCCTTCTTTGTGCTGAAGCATGTATAAGTGACCCATATGTCACTTGGTGTCAGTTCTAGATACACTAGCACAGCTTCCTTTGTGGAGCAGGACATGCACAGTTCAGTTCTTTGAGAGTTCTTTGTATATATAGTTTTAGGGACTAGGGTGAAGTCCAAGTAGACCTCTCCTTGTGTGATTCAGCCCTTGACTAACTTATTATTTAATGAATGAATGAATGAATGAATGAATGAGCAGGGATTTCTTCCAGCACTCTTAAAATAAAGAGTGACTTCTTTTTGGAAAGAGAAAAAGGAAGGGTGATGATGGGAATATTAGTGTAATGAATTAAGGTTGGTGAGGACAGTTTAGTCCTTCCACAGCCCATATGGTAAAGTGGCTGTTGTAGTAATAGCCTTTCTGCAGACTGCATTGAACTCTAGTACTAGCAAGCTATGAGCGGGAGGCAAATATGAATGAAATCATCCAAGTGGATAGAGCAAGAGCATTTCCCAGAGGGAAATCAAAGTACTCATTCATTCCATTGATACCTTGATCAAGGTTAGAAGTACATTTTATAAGTTGTTTGACCTCATTCTTGAATGTGTATAAAGGTAGTCCTTGGGTTACAATGGAAATTGGTATTGGAATTGTTCTCGTTATGTGCCATGGTTGTAAAGTACAATGCCACATCACTGAGTAGCTAAGCAATATAAATTCCAACAGTCCCATTTGCCAGCATTAGGCAAGGACTGAAGGGGTCATTAAGCGAGGACCTTACATGATCACAACCTTCCTGCTGCCTTCCCCACTGACTTGATGGAAGTCAGCAGGGAATTTTGGAAATGGATTAATGTGATTATGAGGATACTGAGACAGGAAGAACTCAGACCTTGACACTGGCATAATCAGATTAAAACCAGAATAAATTAATACTGGGCAGGAACTTGGGGAATCTACTGTTCCCTTTTTACTTTGCTGAAAATTAATAACTTTGATCTCTGGCCAGATGGGTTCTATCCATTAACAAATATATTGTTAATGTTTTGAAAAACAATAATTATAATTTTGTTGTAACGTGTTGAAAAATTTCACAAATTCTACACAATTATAACCCCTACAAAATAAGGACATTTTTTGTCATAGACTGAAATGTGTTGTGTTCATTCTTCAGATTATTGTTGGCCAAGAAAAAATAGATGAGTTACAACAATTTGAGGGCAAGCTACAAGGAGATTTTTGCAGATAAGAGTTCCACTGTGTAAATAAGGAAATGAAGAAATAAAGAGAAGTTAGTTTTTTTAAAAAAACAAACAAACCTGTATTTCCTTCCCTGTGTGAAGTATTTCTACCGCTTTACTTGCTATTTTCTCTGCTGGCCTGAATTCTAGGATTTTAGTTTTAGAGGGCACAAATTCAGGAAGTTTGTTCATTTACCTTGACCTTTAGGTGTAATTCTCAGTGAGAGGAATATACTTTCAGCTATTTAAGCCATATGCCTGTTGATGGTGCATTACAATTTCTGCTCCACTTCCCACAGCCCTTCATACATACAATTATCTGCTCTATTCATACATTATATTCTTGAAGAAAGAAATCAGTTGCTCAAATTCTATCCATCTGGTCTTTATAATACTTAGTCCTGCTGGGAGTTAGGTTTAGTTAAAGGAGTCCTCCAACCCATTTCTATTCAATTATCTGTTGGAAATCATTAAACAAAATACCATCTTTTTTCTGTCTCCTATAGAATCATTGACATCTCATTTGCAAACCCTCTGTGGCTTGAAAATAACAATGTTCTGTAGGAATTTACTGAATTCACATTCTGCTAAGCGCATCATCAAAATGGGCTACTCGCCATTTCCCGAGTGTAGCATGTACAATAGGATGGATGGATGGAGATAGATGGTAGATGGATAGATCAGTCTCTCTCCCTCCTTCCCTTCCTCCCTCTCTTCCTGACTCCTTCAAAGGAGATGAGGGAGGAAGTGTGTAACAGCATCCATATATGTAAACATCTGAGAAAGGACAAGTATGGGAATTGGGGGGAAAAAGAAAAGGCAAGCTCTGACACAGGAAGGCTCCCCTTCCCTGCCTCAGAATCAGGTCTTGCAGTGATCATGACACAAACTGAGCATCAGGCCAGCCCTAAGCCAAACCACTGCAACCCAGACTGGAATGTCTGAAGTTGGCTTAGGAAATAGCTGGGAGCCAAATGGGGGACTTAGACTAAGTGAGGAATTGTCTTATGTCTCCATTTAGGTAGGCATAGCCCTCCTTTCCTTCCTTCCTTCCATGTAACACAGGAGTCTTCCAACTTGACAGCTTCAAGACTTGTGGACTTCAACTCCCAGAATTCTTCCTCCAGTCATGTTAGCTCAGGAATTCTGGGAGTTCAAGGCCACAAGTCTTAAACTTGCTAAGTTTGAATGTAACAGCTTGCTTAAAAAGAAATAATAACTCTGAAGAGAGACCTTGAAATATTGCTTAGCTTTACCCTACATTTTGCTATACCCTTTTAGACTTATTTACAACTTAAGACAAAAAGTCCTCTGAATTTTATGCTGACCAGAAGGTGCTGAAGCCCTTTGAAGGATTTTGTGTTGTGGTAAGATGATTGTTTTTCACATGGGCACACACACAAATATCTCATCAGGGCTTTGCTTACTGCATACAAGAGGTAATCGTGGAAGAGCCTTATTCAGTTTGAAGAATAATAGTCTCAAAAAGCCTGCTGAGTACAACTATTTTCATAACAGGTAATCAGGTATTACAATCAAACAAATTATCTTAAATCCAACTCATGATGTGCTGCAGTATATACCTTCATCGTGAATTGAAGAGCACTGCATTACAGAATTCTGTTTACAATTTAATTAAACTTTCCTAGCCAGCATGATCGCATTTGATGCTGGACTTGGGCCAGTACAACTCTATTGTTGCAATACTATGTTTATCAAGATGAAATGAATGCATAATTATGTAGATGGGGTGTGGATAGCATTATGATTATGTATGAGTTCATAGGAAAAATATGATGATTCAAGGTGAACGTGTGGAAAACAGTGTGCATTTTAAAAAATATCTCAAAAATATTAAGGATGTACTTTACTGCAGCGTAGCTTTTACCAGTATCATTCAAGTCCCAACATTTTCATTATTTATTTATTGCCATATTTATGTACTGCAGTTTTATTAGGGTGCCCAGTGGTTTACATGTATTCACAAAATAATAAAACCATAAAATCTTAATAAGGAGATGTTGGATATGAGATGGACAGCAAATAAATTTAATAATAATAATAATAATAATAATAATAATAATAATAATAATAATAATAATAATAATAATAATAANAATAATAATAATAATAATAATAATAATAATAATAATAATAATAATAATAATAATAATAATAATAATAATGACATTAATAATATTCCCCCTTGGTGTACAAACAAGCAACGATCTAGCCTATAGTGTCTACCATTTTAACATCCTGGAATAAACCTGTATTTTATGAGAAGAGGTTTCATCTATGGAGAATAGTCCCAGTGTTATCTTGTAATGTTTTTGACAAGCAGATGCATTTTACTTTATTTCCTTTTTAAGGACAACATAAATAGTAGTGTTTTATCAGGAGGTTGCTGCCACGCAATAGTACTGCTTCCCAGAGTTTCATTATCCGATTGTGTTGCCTAAAGATGCTTACTATTTCTGCTATAGAAAGTAATAAAATAACTACCAGCCTAAGGAAGATTATATCTGTAATTAAGGCTTTACAGCCTGCTGCCCAGGCCTCAGGTTGTCTTTGGTTTGATTGTTGCCGAACTCAAAGGTGGAGAATAAGTGGAACAGTGATTCGAGTGAGTGTGTTTATTGTGCTCTGAAGAATTTCACACAATAGCAATTTCTACTGCAGGAAAACTGGCACAGGCAGACCATTGCAAAGTCACGATGGTATGAAATGAGGGCAAGCAACTCTGTATATATTGTACAATATGGGATCTTACATCAGCCTTTCAAATAGGTGGGGCAGGCCAAGTATATCTGAAACCTGTTGTGATTAATCCTGATTCATAGACATCCTTTCTGCTTTTTCCAGGCCAGCAGGGTGGGGAGGAAGCATGTTAATAAAATACATAACCAAAGAGCCCAGCTGAAAATAACAAGCAAGTTTCTATTGGAGGTGGACCAGTTTAATTCTCAATAATATATACATTAAAGATTTTTGTCACCCTGCAGTACTTAGCTATAAGTTGCCTCTGTTCCCTTCATTTCTCTTTCACTGGCTTTTTGCTTTTACTGTGAGAAAGAACCACTCATCTGAGCCACCAATCCCAGCTGTCCTGTATTCCTTGAGCAATGGTAGATCTTATAAGATGACATTACTATATTGATTTGAAAGGAGAACTTTGTTTCCCGAACAAATAGTAGACTTTTGAAATGGTAGGATTGTCTTCCGTTTGCTGAGAATATGACAACAGAAACAGATCTTTCTTACTTTTTTTTTAGAGATGTATCTTCTGTTTTATTTTTTATGTTATAGTTTTATTAGTTTATATATAACATACAAAGAGAAAACAAAAGCAAATATTAGGGAAATTAGGAAAGGAAAAAGAGATGTGAATCGTGAGGGAAAGTAGGGGAAAATTTAAAAAAAAGGCATTGACTTCCAACTCCTTTGGTCCATGGTGAGATGCTGGCGGTTTAACAGTGCTGAAAATGGAGCATTTAGAAGTTCAGCTGCTTACCTTCCAAGTCAGCAATGGTAAGTAGAACAGCGAGGGGGGAAGAATCAGTTATGCCATGCAATTGAGATGAGCTACAAAGCAGGAAATAAAGGGCAGGGTAGGGCAGGACAGGTGGGCAAGGCCAACTGATAGTTGGAAATAATTGGTTTGTGGGAACCGGTGTGAACCGGCAGCATCCCACCAGTGGCTTTGGTGCAGGTGGAATAAGGCATTTAAGATTTACGCTCAACTTTTTATTTTTTCATAATAATAGAAACCAGCCATTTCTGTAACAACAAATCTATCTAATTGGTAAAACCCAAGGTCAAAGTTTCCCACCTCAAGCACAAAGGCCAGAAATGGTTTCCAAGTTGAAGTAAAGGTATTTGTGTGTGTGTGTTTTTTTAATTAGAGAAGTCAACTTAGCCATCTCTGCCAACTCCATCAGTTTTTGCAGTCATGCATCCATTGTGGGGATTGAAGTGACTTTCCATTTCTGTGCGTAGAGTAGTCTCACTGCTGTCAACATATATAACATCGATGTTCCGAATTTTGTTTCCAAGTCTTGTTCCATTAAACCCAAAAGAAAAATCTCTGGGTTTTTTCCCCTATATTCACTTTAAGAATTTTCTGTATTAAGATATGAATCCTATTCCAATACTTATTTGCTTTATCACACATCCACCACAGATGATAAAAAATCCCTTCTTTACATGTATCTTCTTAAATTCAAAGTTTCTGTTTGAAAACAAGGGTGGAAGTACCGGTAGGTACATATTTAGAAATCAGAAGAAAGTTACTTTTGCTGTAACCAGTGATCTGCTAATGGATAATGGATATGCTATTCCTCTGCCTTGATTGTCTTAAGAGGGGAAATATTTATTTATTAAATTTATATGCCACCCATCTCACTATTGAAGGGACTCTTGGCAGCTTACAAGATTGTGAAAAGGATAATATGAAATGATTCCAATTAACAAGAATTTCATGGAGACTAAAAACCAAGAGGAAGAGTGATACAGGAGTGGAAATTTTCTCTCTACCCCATCAAACCCCACCATTCCAGCAGAAAGTGCCCCAATTGGTATCCCTCCCCATTAACTCCAAGAGGAAAAGTAGAATTCAGTAGGATGCATTTTAAAGAAAACTTCAGTATAAATCAGAAGGGAAGGTGCCCTTGTGTTTTGTATCTTCAGCAGAACTTGTGTCAGTAAAAATGGTGCTTTTCTATTTTGCATTCATTTATCCCAGCTCTTTCATTCAGGGAAGGGAGGCAGCCTGTTCCCAGAAGTTGCTGTTAATTTCCTTCCTGAGGTTTTGGCAAGTGTTCATCTATGAGTTTTTGCTATGGTGTCATGAGCTGCATGCCCTGGAGCTTGTCAATTCGCTAATGTCAAATGCAGACCACTAATGTGCTGGTTGGAGGAAAGGGACTGAAATATAGAACAGTGGGTCACGGCTGCTGCGTTTTATGTGGAAAGCATGACTCAAAGCAAGAAAAAAGCTGCTGAAAATTTAATAGGCAGGCAGAGATTTCTAACACACACACCAATGCACGAAATTTCCTCTTTTGTGTAATACAAAGAGTGGGCTATTAAAGTAAATTAAATGGGTCCCTGCTTGGGTGGTCTGGGGCTTGTAGCTTCATGTCATGCACAAAAATATGTGCCTTTAGATATTGTGTGGATACCTCTCCGACTATTCACAATTTTCACATCTGTTTCCTTTTCAGAGAATGGCCTTACATAAACTTTCCTTGATGGATATAGTATTCCTTTCAAAATTCAGCTTTCCATTACCTTAGGTCACATATACGAACCTTTTTTTGATTGAAAAACAGACTTTACAGGAATAAGTAGAGATCTTGATGTTCCGCAGCTAAAATTGGATATGTGAATGCATTGCAATTTAAAAATGCAAAAATACACTGAAACTGAGTTCCTTTTCCTACGGGATACTGGCTGTAATACTGAGATACTCAATTATGAGCCCCTGTTCAGGTATGCTTGCCCTTCCTCCCACACATAATTAACAGTTGCATCTCCTGCTGTCCACATGTTCAGAGAATGTCTGCCAAGGAGAATCCAGCCAAACGCTCTCCATGCTCTGGATCCTTAAACAATCAAGGCTCCTTGTTTCAGAGGAAGTCTCCATGTGTCTGGCAGATTTCTCGACTGCAAACTTTACTCCAATGAGGAAAAAGGGGATGAATCCAGCTGGCACACTGCTCATTATCACATGGTAGGGAGTGCTTGATGGGACTTCTCGACTTATTACAAAGATCATGGGAAGGTGGCTTAACTTTCATTTGAGGCAGCTGATTTTACAGATTAACCGAGTTGGAAGGGACATTGCAGGTCATCTAATTCAACCCCCCCACCCAAGCAGGAGACCCTACTCCCGTGATGGCGAACCTATGGCACACGTACCAGAAGTGGCGCACAGAGCCATTTCCCCCAGCATGCGAGAGCTTGCCTGGAAGAGCCCCAATGCATTTGCACGCGCGCCTACGCTGCCCAACAGCTGATTGTTGGATATCTAGTGCGCATGCATGGGGGGTGCATGGAAACACACAGCGCACACTGGGAATCACACATGCATGTGCAGATAGATGGTGTGGGAGTGATCGCACACATGCACAAGGTGATCATGCGATGTCCAGCAAGGGGATTGTGTGCAGATGCACAGTGCACTGCAAGGAGATCATGCGTGCAGGCACAGAGACGCACAGTGTCCTGCAAGGGTGATCATGCCACATCTGGCAAGGGGATTGTGCATGCATGCGCAGATGCACAACATGGTGCAAGGAGATGATGTGTGCAGGTGCAGAGGCGCCCAGCGTGCTGCAGGGGGATCACGTGCGCATGTGCAGGGGGATGGGCGGGCCCAGCACACATTGCCTGCTGGGGCAATTATCAGCACAGGAGCTGAAAAATGTTTGCTATCACTGCCCTACACCATTTCTGACAGATGGGAGTCCAATCTGTTCTTGAAAGTCTCAAGTGATGGCACTCCCACAACTTCCAAGGGAAAGGTATTCCATTGTTTGATTGTTCTCACTGTCAGAAAGTTTCTCCTTATTTGGTATCCACCCAAAGCTTATTAACATTGAATGACCTCCATCCCATGTTCTAAAAATACAACTTGGTACTTTCCAGGTGTATTGGACAACCATGCCCATCATCCTAATCCTGAATGGCTAAAACTCTTTTCTCTGACTGGAAATGTCAACACATCTGAAGAACTCTTGACTGGGGATGTTTGTACTGAAGGGAGAGAGCATTCCTTTCATTTTATGAAGATTTATAAGATCAGTAGAAAAAAAGCATATCCTATCATTATAGGAAAAGGCATGAAATAGAAAAAAAATATGTTAGACTGAATTAAAAGTAAAATGATAAGAGCCATTAGCAACCTGATAATTATGTTACAAGTTGAGCAATCATTAACCTTTTGAAGATAATGAAGAGTAGCAGGAAGCTTAGCAACCTTCTCTATTCAATGAGCATTTCTGTCTGCTAATAGATAACATGCATGCAAATCATCAGTGTGCCCAGGGAATTCAGCTAGTAGAGGCACAATGAAGGTAGATCTACTTATTTTAATCCGAATAGAATCCGAATAGTTGTTACAATGGAAGCTAAAGATTCTACAGCCAGGTGTGGCCTTCCATTCTAGAAATACCTTTCTCTCAGTGCTGCTAACAACCTGTTAAAACATGCCAAAGAAAATGCTCTTCTTAATTTCTGGGCTCCAAAGAGTAAAGGGGGAAAAAGCTGGGGTCTGGAGAGAAGGTGGATTTAAAAAAAAAAACTGCAATAACTAACTGACTTAGACTCAGTCTTCATACAGAATTTATTGCTTTACTGTTGCTTTAGTTTTGCTAAATCCCAAGATGTGAAACAGATTTTACACATCAATAAACACTACCAGGTTGAGTGGAAAGATTCAAACAAAGTATGTGTGGTTACTTCATCTGCATACGACATAATGGGAGTGATTTGGTAGCCAACATACATGGGTGACAATATTGCTGCAAAAAGACAAGGTACTGTGTGTAATTCAGGAAGTTATATAGTTCTATTACTTGGCACTTTGTCAATTAAGTATCCTATTTGATAGCTGACCTTGGTTGTTGCATCTTATTCCCAAACCAGATATCAACATACAAATTATTTATAGTAAAAAGATGTATCTGTCAGTCCTGGGCTACTGCATTTTTAGACAGTTTTTTTTAAATAAAATCAAATATATTATGTGGTACGTTTACTTATGAATAGCCATATTGGTAGCCTTTTGTGAATAAAGAAGGATAGAAAGCTCTTTCCCATTTTCAATATTTCACTAAATTTCTGGGTTAAATGTGGGGGAGGTGACTTTTCCCATCTGTCTATTTAGTTTCTGCATTATGCACAGAGTTCTCTATTTCACTTCTAATAACTTACTCGCTGGTGTGAAATTCTTTGTCATTTGCTTTTATCAGGCTAGTACTTAAAATGAAAAGCTGATTTCCATAATGGAATAACTTCAAAATGTGCAATTGGAATCAAATAATTTGGAGTGAGAAAGCTCTTTTGTGCTTATGATGTCATTCTTAGAATCAAGCTCGCCTCAAAAGAGATTTTAACTTCTATATTTGTAAATGCTTAAGTAAACAACGTGGCTTAATTTTTTTTAGGGTATAGCTGATCATAATCAAAGTTAGATATTTATGCTCTTTTCAATCATGGTGGCATAGTGGTTGGAATGCAGTACTACAGGCTAACTCACTGCTCACTCCAGGAGTTCGATTCTGAGCGGCTGAAGGTTGACTCAGCCTTCCATCCTTCTGAGGTCAGTAAATGAGGACCCAGATTTTGGGAGCAATATGCTGATTCTTTAAGCCGCTTAGAGAGGGCTATAAAGCACCATGAAGCAGTATATAAGTTATTGATATTTCTTATGTTCCCTGATCAACATGCTAATCAGTGGATACTTTCTTCCCATTTTGAATAAAAATGTAATCTTGAAAGTGACAGAGAAGAGGAACAAGGGAATTATTTTCTCCCTTGCACAGACAGGTTCAGAAACCAGGAGGCTATATTTTAAAGAAACCATAACAGGGCCTGCAATGCATACTTAGCTTTATGCTTAGCGCGCTTGTGTTTGCATTTTAATGTGGATCGCATGTATCTTACATTAGCAAAAATCTTTGTAACTTTTACTGCTCTTATTCTGGTGAAAATCAAGCAAGCACACAAGAGTAATTTTGATTACATTTTCATAGGTATGGAAGGATAACAAGATTTCAGAGGGCTAAGTTGATAATGAAGCAAATGGTGATATACCCCGTGTAATCTGGCACCCCTTTCTCTGTTAAGCGTACATCAAGAGAAAAGTTACTAGAAGTCTATGTATCTTCCCGACAGGTTTACCAGGTTTTCCCTCCTGAGCTCAGAAATTCCCACCTGGAGTTCCCCTTTTGTCTATGAAACTGGTTACCTCATGAGAATTGCCCAGTGTTACAGAGGTGAAATATACAGAGTGGCTTGCTCTCTCTTTTTTGATGGCGTTCATCTCTACTTGTGGCGCCTCAGGGGCCCACACGTATCTGCATTATGGATCATGGTACTATATAGTGTGTAGCATATCCATTTAATAACTACATATGTGTGCATATATGTATGTGTATACGTATATGCAGACAGATATACATACATACATATGTATGCCTCATAATATTTTGTTAACATGCTTCAAAGCTTCCCTGAATAACAAGCTGGTGCTGAAGTTCTCTAAGGAATTCAGTAGAAGCTGTTTTTTCATCAGAAGCACCCCAAAAGATTTATAAGAACTAGAAGGAAGAACAGCTCTAGTGCAGTGGCGCTCAGCCTTTTGGAGACCAGGGACTGGTTCCGTGGAGAGAGGTTTTTCCGTGGACTAGAGAGGGCGTGGTTTCGCATGCTACCTGCATCCCACGGATGGGGCTTTGCTTGTTTGCGCAGCCCAGATTCTGGTATGCCACGGACCACTGCAACTCCATGGACTGGAGGACATCAGTATGTCTAGTAGACATAAGGTTTTTTTTTATGACAAGAAACAGTGACAGAGATGGATAGTTAGATAAGACAAAGAAATGAAATTCTTGCCTTCCTTTTGAAAATCTACTTGCTAAATAATATTTTTTTCAAGCAAGCTCTGCTTGCTGCCTGTCACTTAAAGGAGGAGAAAGCATGCTGCTTTTAGATGAGTTTCCTGATGTCGCAAAAAGTTTTGAGAAAAAACAAATGGAGCCAACATTTTTTCTGCATTACATATTCTTTACAGAACTGCTATTCCTACAGGAGCATGACTGTTCTTTAACCTCTTGATTCTAGAGCAACATCTGCAGCCCCTCCTTCAACACCTCTGTGTTTCTATTATAATTGACTTATCAGACATGTTGCCTGAAGTCCTCGTTAAGTTCAAGCTGTCAGCAGTGATGGTGTCAAACCAAACAGAGCACCCTTCTCTTTGGAAAGGTGAAGAGCTGGCATGCTAGATCCAAGTGCTGACATAATAACTGCCTTTTGTGTGAAACCGCAAGGACCCTTTGCTACTTGGTAGAGAATAGGGGATATGTATCAGCTATCTTCAGTAGGAACAGAAGAGAGATCTGCAGATGGAGGGCAGAAGAGCCTTTCAAAAATAGATACAGACTTCACTGTTTTTTGGAATTGGTTATTAAAAGATGGACAACTCAGTGTTACACTTAGTTAATAGAGTTTGGTGATGTTTAGTCCCAAGATGGTGCATGGATTTGAGTGAAACCTTTCTTGAGACCATTACTTCTCCTTTCTGACCTGCTCGCAGAAATAATTGATGGAGCAGAGAGTGTTTGGCAGTGAAATGTGAAAATTGAAATACTTAGACAGTGGTGGGATTCAAAAATTTTTACAACCGGTTTTGTGGGTGTGACTTGGTAGCTGTGGCATGACTTGGTGGCCGTGACAGGGGAAGGTTACTGCAAAATCCCATTCTCTCCCCACCCCACTACCCTGCTTTCCAACTCCATTCTCCTGTGCAGGGCAACAAAAGAAGACCCAGCTGATCAGCTGGGACTCAGGAGGCAGAAAGAGATAAGATGGGCCGGGCCCAGTCAGATAGTGTAATTTGCCAGTTCTCATGAACTATATTAAAATTTCGCAAACCGGTTCTCCGAACTGGTCAGAACCTGCTGAATACCACCTTCTGATTTAGAACATTTATCTATGTTTCTGACCGGAAAAACGTGCGGTTGACCCAGGTTCCAGTAAACAGGTTTCTTTATTAACAAACAGCAAACAGTAGTAGAACAGTTTGGCTAAAGCCCGCGGCAGCCCCTTTTATACACGCTTGCCTACCGGCTTTGTTAGCCGATGGGTAGCCATTTAAACTTTGCCCGCCTTTAAGCGGCTCTTTGGATTGGTTCTTAATGAGAACCAATCCAACACTGGCCTTTCTGGCCAAATTCAGGTTATACACTTGGACTCTACTAAGTTATACAGAAACCCTCCCTTAAGTTTGAAGTCCTACGTGGGATGTTAGTCCGCAGGTAGGTGGGGCTTCTTCTGACTCTACTTGACTTGCGCGGTTTCAATTTTGCTGGAGACTTTCGAGCGGTTTGTCTGGATCGCTGTCTCTGCGCTCATTCTCCCATTGGACTGCCCTGGAAGGGTGGTCAGTATGGTTGCTACCAACTTGGAGGCTTGCTCAGCGGTGGGCTTTGCCGCTCCCTCTGGCTTTGCCCGGGCAGGTCGAGCTGTGGCCTCCCGGCTGGCCCCTTCCAGGACGGTTCTTCTTCATTGGATTATTTCTGCTGGTCTCATCTAACGTAAGTGTTCTTTTTGTTTCTTTTGATTGGTTAGATGTTCTGGGTTTATTTTTAATACAGATTCTCTTTTTTAACCCTTTATTATTTCCTTTGTATTTCCCCCCCCCCCTTTTGGTTTTGTTTTCGTCAATGTTTATCTGTTTGAGGTTGCACGGTTGTATTTTCGTGATATTTTCGGGAAATGAAAGCTGGTCTATGTGCCGCTCACTCTCTGCCATCCGTCCACGGTTAAGACGGTAGGACCGGGGGGTGTTATTTGTGTGATTGTGGGCTGGAATGCCATAGAGGGTCCCGGTGAATTTTTTTGCGTAGACTAGGTGCCCAATTTCAAATGTGCGGCAATCGGTGGATGATCAGGGGGTTTTTCTCACAGTGTAATTTGGGTGTAAGTCTTCTCTTAATTGTGGATCCTGAGTTTCCCTCCCATTAACAATTCTGCCGGCTCCTTGTTCGTTATACTACTGGGGGTGTATGTTGGAGGGTGAGTAAATGGTTATTTGTCTTGGACCTCCCGTGGTATTTTTTCTGGCTGTCCTTAGTAAGCCTGACCGATCTCTTGGCCCTATCCATTTGCCGCTGGTGTGGCTGGCGCGGTTTAGTGGCATGGCGTATACTAAAGAAGCTAGGTACTTGTTCAAATTGGTCATAACCGGTTAGTTTGTGGCCCATTGTCGAACACAAGGACATCCGGCAACCCATGGGTTGCAAAATAGGTTTGGTTGAGTTGCTTGATAACAGCATCGGTTGTCGGTAGATGACATTAACTATAACTTCCAACCAATTTGAGTATGCCATCTACAACAATAAAAACGTATTCTCCTATAGGACCTGCGAAGTAATGTGAATGAGACAGGGCTATGGGTCTCGCCAAGTCCCATATTGGGTGCTTGCCGGTGGGTGAGGGCCTGGGTTCTGCTGGCATGTTAGTTGCATGTAGACCCAGTATTTCAATATCTTTTGTCTAAGCCAGGACACAAGACATAGCTCTGGCCAGGCTTTTCATTTTTACTAATGCCTGGGTTGGCCCTCATGAAGCGATACCAATAACTTTCTGTTTGCGCAATCTGGGAGGGAATTAAACCGACCCAATCACCCCATAACAAACACCCCTTTTTGTATTGTGACAGTTTCAAGTCTGTGTCTGGTTCTGAAAAAGTTTAAAGTTTCAGTTTTTGGTTTTCCCGGCCAGCCTTACCAACCCAATTTAAATGCGGGCAGTCACCTGGGTCTTTGGCGGTGGCTCGGCGATTCATTTGCAGATAGTGGCAGTTCCAGGCAGGCTTCTATTTGCAGGGTGTAATAATTGGAGTGGGTCTTGTTCTGTGTTTGTGCAGCGGTGGTTCGACTTATGCATCTGCCATGTGGGATTTGTTTTCCGGCGGGTCGATGTATCAATTGTGTTATGAGTATGCGCTAGGAATCTGACTTCTAGTCATCTGCGGGGAGATAACTGTTCGGTATGGGGTTTGTTTCCCGCCAAAATTCCTAGTAATGGTTTATGGTCAGTTGACAATGGAAAATGTTCCTCTCCATAGAGGTACTCATGATAAAATTTAACTCCGGCGATGATGCCAGGGCCTTCCTCTGTCTAGTTGGCTATAGTTTGTGTTCCACTTTGGAGAGTGTTTTCGAGTAAAAGGCGACGGGTGCCTCTCTCCCGTTGGGCAATTTGTAGCCAGGATGGCATCGACTCTGAATGGTGAGGCGTCAAGTGGTCAATGGAAGTGTGTTACTTAAACCTGAAAAGAACGGTGTTCTGGGTTAATAAGTTTTTTATGCCTTGGAATGTTTTGTTTTTATTGACCCAATCCACACTAGTTTTTCTTGATCCAGTAATGATTAATGGTTTCTGTCTAATCGTTTGCTTTTGTGTGGGAGGATACGTTAGAAAGTTTAATTAGACCCAAAAATGCCTTGGGCAATTCCATTTTGTTTTGTTGGTTGTGGTACGTCTTTAAAAGTAGCCTTGACTTTTTTTTTCTGTAGGGTGTATACCCTCTCCGTCAAATTAAAATCCCAAAAATTTAACCGGATCAGTCATTAGGCAGCATTTTTCCTTTTTACTTTCAGGGCCGGATTTCTAATTTTGTTAAGCACTTCTCTTTAGCCTTGGTTTTTTGGCTGAAATTAGGACGTCATCAAAGATGGAATGTCCCTTAATTCCATTTACGGTGGTAGGCGTTCCAATAAGGCTTTGGAAGGGACGCTGGGGCACGCTTACTCCAATTTGAAGTCTGGTTACATTTGAATTGCCCCCTCTGTGATTACTGTCGTGCTCGGCTGTTATTGGTCTACTGGAAGCTGATTTTTTTGATATTGCTTGGCGCTAAAATCGAGTGGCAAAAATTTTTCACTACCCCAAACAAGTGGCAGTAAATGCGCACGACTGGCACCGGGATGCGCTTGCTGCAACACATGGTTTCAGGTAGCCCTTGTAGTCTCTGCAATGCATACGCGACCGTCAGGTTTCATGGTTTTACTATTGGTGTCTCCCATCTAGCGTGGTCCAATTGGTTCTATGACCCCTTGGTGGCGATTAATTTTGGTTTAATTGTTCCATTTATTTTTGCTTTTCAAACAGCAAAGGGACACTCGTCTGGATTTTAACCTTCTGGGTGTATCTGGGGATCTAAACTAAAAGGAAATTGGGGTCCCTGGTACTGCTAGAGTGCCGTATGAAACCGTTCTGGAACTCGTGTAGCAGTTTTTTTCCTTCCATCGGTTGCGGCTACTCCGGCTCACTTCGGTCATCCGATGCCCAATGGTGCGAACCATTCCGATGCCCCAGGAGACTTGGACAGTCCCCGGCCGACTATGGTTAGTGCAGGCTTCAGCGTGCTGCTTGTAGTTACTCGGAAATGGTCCAAGACTACCACGGGATTCTGGTTTCCTTGGTAGTCCTTTAAAATTAATTTTTGTTTTCTGAGTTCTTTTTAATTTAATATTTCGGAACTAGTCATCTGAATTGTGTTCCAAGACAACTACCATTGACAGGAAGGATCCTGGAGTCGACTTCCATCTGCTTCAAGGGCTTTCCTTCAATTTTAACGATTTTGCTTTTTTCCCGTTTCCGTTTTGGGCGCTTCTGATGTGACAGTTTGATGGGTCCTTTATCTGGGTTTGCTGGTTCTTTGCTGCGCTCCGTCCATTTTCTATTGGCTTACCTCGGGTTCAGTTCTTAGTGGGCAATTACGTCGCGTCTGGTAGGAGCTGTGTTATTTTTGCGATTCCTACAGACTCTTCTCGATGTGTCCCTTCTTCTGCAAGCCGGAACAGAATGGCATCAAGGAAAACTACATTCGGCTTTCGAGGTGGTTTCCCCGCGCCAGCGCATTCCCAGCACATTTTCTTTTTTCCCGCGGCGCTTTTTTTTGTTTGGCGTACACCCTTGGACCTCATCATCAATCCGTCTTCCATTTCTGATGATCCGTCAAGGTCTTCATGTTGTGTGGTACGCGGGAGCTTTGCTTCTTTCCTCTGGGTAGGGTCATTCGCGTCATTATTGGCATTCATAGTCTTCATGGGACATGTGACTTCTTTCGCAGCTTTCTGGCAGCTGTGGCTTCTGCGATTGCTTCAGCCAACTGTTTATATTGGGTTTATTTAGTAATATTACTTTGTAAGTTATAGGTCTCTTCTTAGACCTAAGACACATGATCCCTCGCATGGCTTTTCAATCATGTTCAGAACTCGCAAGCTCCCCCAGCTGTCGGAGAGCCGCCATGAATCAGGTGGTCTCGTTCCCTTCACGGTTTGGTCCTTTTGTAGAACTGAATGCTTTTAATAAGATTTGACAACACCGGTGCATAGTGAGCTTTAGCACGGGAAGGCTTTAAGACCAGGTCATCTGTTTTCACGTCTTCTGGGCCTTTTGCAATGCTTGGCCATCTTACAACACGGTTGGCCAATGCGTTGGAAGCAGCCCTCTGTCCACTGATTGGAGATTTCTCATCTCGTTGCTCTCTAAGAACATCAGGAAACTGTCTATGTAATGATTCCCTATCCTTTTCGTTGGGATTGAAGGGTGCGGGTGGGCGCGTTATTCCTGGCCATCACTTCTAGCTGGCATTTCTTTTGCCGCGCGTGCTCGGTCTCGCGTTTTTAGGACAATCCCACCTTTTCGCCATTGTTCTGGTCTGGAAAAACGCGCGGTAGAACCGGGGTTCCAGTAAACAGGTTCTTTATTAAACAGCAGCAACATAGCGAAACAGTTTTGGCTTAAAGCCACGGCAAGCCCTTTTATACAGGTTTGTCCTGCTGGCTTGTAGCAATGGTAGCCATATTAACTTTGCCGCTCTTGGATTGGTTCTTTGCCGCTTTTGGATTGGATTTAAGCGGCTCTTTGGATTGGCTTCTTACCAATCCACTACTGGCCTTTCTGGCCAATCAGGTTATACCACTTGGACTCTACTAAGTTATACAGAACAATCTACAATTGAGTTAAAGTACCACATACCACTCCTTGGGTTGGCCCAAAACAATGCAAATCTTAGAATTTGCTCCTGTCTTTGCATTGCCAATTCCTGTCTTGCTACTGTAATTCAACACTCTTGTTATCCAGATTTGCAGGTAGTTATAGACAAATTGGTTTTCTTCTCTTTTAATATCTTGCTCTTCAGCATTTTACTAGACAGTGGGAAGATATCTGTCATTCATGGGTTGCAGCAAGAATAGGGTAGGGGTCTGACATGGTTCTCCCATGGAATGGCAGGATTCCGCTTTGATTTCTCTTGACTGCCTTTTCTATGTTTCTGCCATTTGGGCACCTCACTTCTTGGCATGTTCTTGCCATTTGGGCACCTCATAATAGAAAATGAAGAAAAATACAGAAATGTTATTGTTGTGGGGAAAACAGGAAGATGTATTGGATATATTCTCTGTCTTGAGTTAGTTGTAAAAAAATAAGGCAGGATACAAATAAATAATACTGCTCCCAGTCACAAAATACAAAGCTGTCTCAATTAGTTGAGCAGTATCAGACAAAGTCTAATTCAGATGGTATAACCAGGTACAGAAAGAAATACAAGACCAGAAATATCCCCAAAGAGAAGAGACAAAAGGCCCTGTCGTTAATGTGCAGCTAGCTATATCCTAGCTGAACTTTCTGTTGGGCATCGAAGATACCTTTTTTTTAACCAGAGAAAGTGATTGAAACAGAAGAAAAAAAATAGGAAATAGGCAAATAAATTAAAACCTACAATGTCTTTTTATAGCTATAATGAGAAAATTTAAACGTGGTACATTCTGGGATGAAGGATACTATTTTGAAGTTGTACAGATTGTAATCCAACAAATATATCCCCTTGTCTTTATCAAATAAACTTTTTAGAGTGTGTTCCAGGGGTGGGATACGATAGGGTTAGCGACCGGTTCGGGATTTACGAGCTTCCCTACCCTCTGTGAGCCACGCACCTGTAAATCATCATTAGCACGCTGCGTGCTGAGAAGCAGCCTTTGAAACAGCCCTCTTTTCTTGTTCTTTTAACTGCAGCTGTGTTCCCCTCTTTAACGTGTTGGAAGGCTGGAACAGTTCTCTCCCTCCATAGAGAGGAGGTGATAGGTATAGTGCTAAAGAACAATGCAAACAATAGGAAAGAAACAACCATGGCTATTATCAGAAGAAAGAAGGCATCCTCATAAACCCCACATACCCATAATATGTCTGCCAACAAGGTAAAATGGCAAATGTTACAAACTCATTGAAACCGTGGCAGGTGAAGACTACTTTTATGATAATAACTGAAATGATGATATGCAATCATTTAAATCAGAGACTTAAGGATATTGAGATAAATCGGTTATCTTATTTCATTCATTCGTTTGTTCGTTCGTTATGCCACCCATTTCCCCTACAAGGCAATGTTAAGGGGTGGGGGAAGAGTGGGGTTCTTCCATGTAAATTTAAGTGGGGCTCTTCCATGTAAATATTTTGCATCCGTTAGAACTAAACTTTTGTGATCCAAGAGTGGCCGTTTTCAGGAGCTAAACCAGATTTCCAATGCAGCTGTAATGTATTTAAAACTACAGTTAATTGTGTTTGTTTATTTGAAACAATCTTTCTGAAGCTTGTGTATAGATTAGTCTGAGAAATTTGACCCCAAGATCTTTCAGTTCAGCCACGCAAGCAAGTCTTGACAAGGGGAATAGTAACTCAATGATTTTACCATTCTTTTTCAGAATTATTTCTTCTATTTCTTAGAATTATTTTGCATATGAGCAGATGAATACACATAGCAGGAAATAAAGATTTATTGTTTCTCTGATGGAGAGAGGGTGGGGGGAAAGGGATGGAGAGAGAGAGAACAGGGGAAAGGGAGGAAGGGAGAGGGAGATACTGCTTCACAGTGCCATCACTCCTTAAACTCAGGGTTGCAATGTCAATACAAGGACAGAAAATCACAGGTCTTTCTCAAAATGTTTTTGGGAGATTGGGGAAAGGGAATGATGGTGGTTTACATTTATAACCACAAAGGTAGGGACAAAGAAATGAATCTCAGAGTAAGAAAGCAAACCTTGAAAGCTTCTTTCTTTACCTTGGACATTTTCTTCTACTTCAGCTAAAAAAATACAGCCAGCCACTGTAACTGTATGTGCAGCTAACTAATAACTGTAAAAATTGAAGACATTCCTGTGAGGTTTGCATTTTCTGCCCAGAAAATAAATATTAAGTCAGATGTAGCTTCATCTGATACTTACACGTAGTAGGAGTACTGTTTATATGTTTATTGATACAAGGAAGCCACATTTTTTTCTTATTAAACAGCACACACAAATCTAATTCCTCCTTCCTGTTCCTGCCGCTGCATGTTTTAATCCATATTTGCTCATGATGAAGCTGTGCAAGTGATAGCTTGGCAGGAGAATCTCTTCTCATGACTCTCACTACAGCTTCCCCCAAAGTCTTCAGGCAAGTGCCTGGTTGCTGGGCACTTGTGTCATGTTTATGGGTCTAAATAGGACTGAATGATTGGCATAGCATCCCATACAAATGCACATGTGTTCAGGAGCAGGAATGGCTGGCTGTGGATGTTAGCTATTTTTAAATGGTTGCTGAAGTGTTTGCTGAGAAGATTATTGCTGCAGCAAGAGCTGCGGTAGTTCAGAGGGCTGGCCAGCTGGAGGGGAATGTGGGGCTGGCACATGGGTGATCTGAGCAAGGTTGCTGTATTTTCAAATGTCACCCATCCAGTTTCAGCACGGCTTTAAAGAATTGGACAGTGGAACCTTCATCAAACAGAAATGACTTTAGGTCAGGGGTCCCCAAACTTGACAACTTTAAGACTTGGGGACTTCAACTCCCAGAATTCTCCAGCCAGCTTGGAGGTCTTCTAGTCCAGGGGTTGCCAATCTTTTGGACCTCAGGGACTACCAAATCATAATTTTACGTCCCAAGAACCACTAACCAGTTCTGTGAGTGTGGCCTAATTTGTGGATGTGGCTTGGTAGTCATGTGACTGTCTGGGCATAACTTGTATGTAAATATTATAAATATTGATTTTTTTATAAAAAAAAAAGAGCAACTTTTACCCAAAATCAGGCAAAGCAGGCAGGCAGATTGAGTTGCTCACAGAATCAGATTCATTCAGAGATCTATCTATCTGCCATTGGCTAGCTCAGTCTGTCACATAAAATTTGCTTGCAAGCAAACTCACAAAATTAACTCACAACACACCATGCATGTAAATATTGAATTTTTTATAAAAAAGAGCAACTTTTACCCAAAATCAGGCAAAGCAGGCAGATTGAGTTGCTCACAGAATCATTCAGTGATCTATCTATCTGCCATCGGCTAGCTCAGTCTCTCAAATTTGCTTGCCGTGAGTCTGCACTGAATTTGCTTGCAAGCAAACCTTTAGTCCTAGGGGAAGCAGAACTGAAGATCTAAAAACTAGCTAGAAAGCAAGAAATGCAACCATTTCCTGCTTCCTAGCTCATCTAAATCTCCCAGAACAACAGAACAGATGATGGTCGGAAGAAGGAAAAATAGTAATTTAGCAGACAAGTTTACCAGGTAAGGAGTGAGTGGGCAGAGCGGGTTCCTGCAGGCCATGTGGGCGGCGCAGCCTTGTGTTTCTGCGCAGCCTGGATTAATTGCTTTGTGGAGGTACTCTGGAGATGAGATTTCTCTGTGGCCCACCAAAATTTTCTCACAGCCCACCAGTGGGCTGCAGCCCACCGGTAGGCAACTACTGTTCTAGTCCAACCCCTGCACAAGCAGAATATACCATTAGAGACAAATGATTGCCCAGTTTCTTCTTAAAAAACTCCAGTGATGTAGCACTCGCAACTTCAGGAGAAAAGCTGTTCCCCTGATAGTTCTAACTAAGGACATTTCTCCTTAATTCTAAGTTGGATCTTTCTTTGATAATTTTCCACCTGTTACTTCTTGTCCTGCCCTCAGGTGCTTTGGAGAATAGATCGTCCCTCTTTTTTCTGCGACAGTCCCTCATACATTGAAAGATTGTCATTAGACTAGCCCAGTGATGGCGAACCTTTTTGTTGTGGTGTGCTGGAAGTGCGTGTGCAATAGTGCATGCCACACCCATAATGCAATGTGTCCTGCCCCTCCTGCGCAGTGCATGCAACCTCCCTCCTCCCTCTTATCTGCACTGTGCATGCACGCATCTCCCAGCTGATTTTTGGCCCATTTAAAGCTGTTTTTGCTCTCCCGGAGGCTCGAGGGAGGGAAAGCCTCTGCAGCCTTGGGAGGCCAAAAAACAGGCCTTCCAGAAATATCAAAAGTGCCCGTTTTCAGCCTCTGGAACCTGGGGTAGGCCATTTTTGCTTTCCCGGGAGCTCGAGGGAAGTCTCTGCAGCCTTTGGAGGCCGAAAAATGGGCCTGTTTTGAGACTTCCAGTATTTCTGTAAGGCCCGTTTTTCTGTCTCCTGAGGCTGCAGAGGCTTCCCTTGCGCCTCCATGAGGGCAAAAACGGCCTCAAATGGGCTGAAAATCAGCTGGGAGGCACACACATGCGCAGTGCAGGTAAGTTTGGCTGGGGCTCACGTGCCCGCACAAATGGCTCTGCATGTTACCTGTGGCATGCGTGCCATAGATTCGCCATCATGGGGCTAGCCCATTCTTTGTAAAATTTAGCCTCTAGTTCCCTATTCATTTTTGTTGCTCTTCCCTGCAATCTTGATGGCTGAGCTGGCTGGGGAATTCCAGGAGTCTACTCATCTGAAAGTTGCCGCATATGAAATAGTACTGTAAAGTGAGACAATTCTCATGAAACTGAGTTCTTGTGTGTCTACGTGCACGCTAGCATGTAATAAAGATATAAATCAGTGGCATGGAAATATTTGATTAAAGGGTCAAAATAAACATAGCTTAATCTTGTGTATTCCCTAGGAGCAAGTTTTATTTTATTTCAGGGAAAAAAGAGGCTTTGCATCAGTTCAGTACCTGGGTTAGAGGGAATTCTACTGGTTTGAAAAAAAGCTGCTTTTGATGCAAGGAGACTGCGCGTGCATTTCCTTCTCCCTCAATCAGAAACCTGTGCTAAGGCCTCTCGTTTCCTTTCTGGAGCTTTTCATCTGGCTCAGATATACTTGTGAGCTCATCTTCCCCGCTCTTGAGTTTGTACCAATTTTAAGAGGAATGTTTAGATTTTTCCAGCCTTCTTTCTAAATTTGGAGCATCCATTTACACTCATTATTTGGAAAGAATGTGGCACAGCAGTAATTGATGAGAGATCTCTTCCTTACTCCCAGCTCGTCTGCAAGCATATTGCCTTTGACAGATCTGGCCCGAATCCCAGACTGCTTGCAACCCTGCAGGGCTGTGAAGCAGGCCTGTGTTATTCACAGCCATATCATGCATGCCCATTTTATTTCCACTCTTATTTCTATAAGTTTGGCAAGTCAGCTTATTTTTTTTCCTCTTGTGAGATACAGAAGTGTGTGTGTGAGAGAGAGAGAAAGAGTAGGAGGGAGGGAAGGAGAGAGAGAGAGGGAGAGGAAGAAAAGAAAGAAAAAGAAAGAAAGAAAGAAAGAAAGAAAGAAAGAAAGAAAGAAAGAAAGAAAGAAAGAGATAAAATACTCAGAAAAAGGGTTACTACATTCAGCTGTGGAGAAATATTCTCATACTCATCCGATAAGTCAGGAGCTAATATTTGTGTCAGGCCATTTAACTTTTCCATTTGTTTATGCTGGTTTGCTTAATGGTTCCTGGTAAATGAAGCAAAACTGGGCTCCAGTATACATACATGTATAAAGGAAATGGTTGAAGTGGTTACATCAGAGTATTAAGTTTATTTGAACATCCAGAATGAGGCCATTGGAGTCTATTATGAAGCTGTGTAGCAGCGGGCATGAGAGGAGAATGTAGATTAGAAAATGAAGAAGTAAGTATTGAATTTGGGCTACCTGTCTGATTCATTTATGAGACAAGATGCTGCCATCCCTTGTTCTCTATATTGATTTCCAGTTTAGTTTGGTAGCTGGTGAATTTAGATGTGGATAATTAAGTGATTTGGGAGGAAAATAACCCTGTTCAATAGTAATTCCATGGGACAATACTATATAGAAATGTGGAGTGCAATCTTTGGCAGAGATACAAATACTTGAGACCTTCTGTTCTTGGAGATACTATAGAATCTACAGGTGTAGCTCTCAGCTTACAATCACAATTAAGCCTGGAATTTTGGTTGCAAGTTATTGCGGCCATAAGTTGAATCATCATATGACTCGACTCAATTTTACAATTGTTTTGAGTCTGAATCTAGCTTATACAGTGGACACTAGAAAATGTCACAGTGTGATCATGTGACTTGTGGGAAGTTGCAGTATGTCGTAAATGCAAAACCAGTTGGCAGGAGCTTGAAATGCAATCATATGAACACAGACATGTGGCAGTCATAAAGAATGGGTTGTAAGTAACTGTTTTTGTGTCCATCATAACTTCAAACAGTCTTTAAATGACTTCTTGTAAGTCAAGAATTACCTATTTCTTCTGGCATAGTTTAGCTCTGTCTAGAAATGTGTGACTTACTGCAACTAAAGTAAATGTTTCCTAAACCCATTTTCTCTTACTTCATTGAGATTGAATCAAACAATGACTTACAAGTAAAAGATAAAACTGAAGAATGGAAATAATTCTGAGTTATCCCTGAAGTTAATAAAAATATCAGTTAACAATTGGGTAATACTTTTATCTTTTGCATGAAAAATAAAGAATTTTGTGGCATTTTAAGACTAACAATTCTAATATAACTTTCTGTGGATTATAATATACTGTACTTACTTGGGAGGCTTTCTGTATATTAAGATGCTTCAAGATGCTTTGTGTTCCATTTATTTTAGAAATAAATTAGTTTGATATCAACAATACATATGATTATTTTAAGTGGGCTGTAAAATTCTGGGCGACCACTAAATACACCTCATTTAACTGTATAAAAAAAAGAAAGTATTAGTTTAATGAATAGTACTGTGAATAACAATAATAAATAGAATGACTGTGGCAAAAGAAAATAAAGATAGTGCCAGTAGTAATAGGTGCCTTGGATGCAGTTCCAACTCATCTGGTTGTCCACTTGAACACCATCAGCACTGACAAATTCACCCTCAGTTTAATTGCAAAAGGCAGCTTTACTTGGAACAGCTTACATCCTGTGAAGAAACCTTAATATTATTGAACAATATCTGCCTATTCTTAGGAAGGACTCAATAAGTGGACAAAAGTGGCAAATCCGCTGTGAACATCTGGCTGACCGTGTGACAAACCATAGCAACAGCAACCAACACAGCAAGAATGGATAGTCCCATTGACCCTTGGGGGTTGATTGTAACCACTGGAAAACCCTGGTTTAGAGCATCAGCATCAGCTATCTTGCCAAGATCATTGTGCAACCCATTCATGCATGGAAAGGAAACCTCTTAAAAATCATTTGTCAGTGACTCCCAGTATTTCAGATATGCCCACTAATCCAAATACCTTGAAGAGCTTTAGTCCTTAAGACTTTCCCAAACTGCATGGTATATCCCCCTTGGGGAGGTGCAGGCAAGGGTCCAGAAGTGTGTGAAGAACTTTTTAATTACATTGTTCAAATCTACTCACATTTCTCAAAACTTCATTGGGTAGTTTTCATTATTCATTTTGGTGTGTGGATTGTTAGGGGAGGGGCAGACATTAAGATTACATTAAAGAGGGAAGTGTGATGGCAATAAAAATAAAAACCCTTGTTCTAGAACAAGATCTTGAATTTCCATGGAAACCCTATTAGGATTTGGGACAAATGTTTTTTTTTTTTAAAGTAAGTAGGGTATAGCTTGCATTTATAGTTTCAACCTTGTTCCTTGATAAGTGTCTCAAATGGAATATAAGATGTTCTGCAAAAGCACAGTGAGTGCCGCTTCAGCTGAATGTTTGACAAAGTGCACTTTCTCACTGCACTGTTTCCACTCCACCATCTCTCACAAAGCACTTTGTAGCCATCCTGCAATTATGTTGATGCCCTGGAAACACTGGGGACCTTCGGGGTGGAGGGGAGCATCTTGAATCAGGCAGTACTTACTGTACCTCCAACTGATCAGTGAGTATCAAAAATGGTTTTCCCTTCAGCACCATGCTACTCTTGAATTCTGAAACAATTGAAACAATTCTGAAACAACAAACAAACCTATTTGCTAGAACCGGTTGTTAACATTCTAAGCAGTTTGGAGAACTGGTTGTTAGAAGAAATTACTGGCCTAATCCTGTAAGGAAGACAGGAAGGAAACATTCTGGTGTTGCTTACAAAAACTGCCTCTCCATGAACCCTTATTACATTCTTGACAAGACTAGACTTCCTGTCTCAGGAACATCTCTAGAGATTTTTTTCCCTTCCTTTGCTGGTATTTTGCTTGTGTGAAGTGACCATTCAAAGTTACAATGGCACTGAAAAAAAGTGACTTATGTTCCTTTTTCACACTTATGACTGTTGCAGCACCCTCACAGTCATGAGAGGCCAGGCAAGGAGATGCGTGCCTCAATATGAGTGATGTTGAGTTGGCCACGCCCAGCCAATAACATGACCACCAAGCCATGTCCACCACCTAAGCCAGGCCCATAGAACTAGTTAAAAATTTTGACTCCCACCCCTGCCGCACCTCCTGTCCATTGTCACATGCTGCTGTGGTGACTGACGCTGGGGAAAGATAAGGCACCATTTAGAAATGGTGTAAAATATGCTGGAGGAGACTGAAGTTGCTCAGGGAATACGCTATTTGATACAGTCCACTATGGTTTGTTCAGCAAATCATTGAGAAAAGGAGACAGCCATGAAACAACTCCTATGAAGTAAACAGCAGCTCCAACAGTTAGTTCATAATTTTAAAGGTTGGCTTATCCTTTTCTAATCTGATAGAATACCAAAGTTATACTAGCTTGAATGATTAGCCCCCAAATTACATGTAATTCTGGGAATAGTGTTCTTCTACTATTCATTAACAATGCCAGCTTCACTTCAGTAGCATCATATGGCAATATTGCCTTTACAGCAGAAGAATTACATTGAGTGTAAGGAGTTACAAATGATAATTTATTTATGCAAATAAAAGCTTATTTGTTTCCTTTCTTGGAAATTACATAGAAGTGAACTCAGGAGAGGTGGGGCACCCTGGAATTCAATGCACTTGTATAGATTTGTCTATTCATAGAGCCAGCCCTGAGAACAGCCAGTTCTTTTATTAAAGGCTATTAACTGAAGTTCTTTCCATTCAATATTTATTTGTTTCATTTGTCTGAATTGCAAGTTTTGAACTTGTGTTTTGGAAAATTGCCTGCTTGTACTGTCCAGTGGTCTGAAGTCATGCTAATACCCGTGGAAGCTTCTGCAAATACTTTAGGCCATTCTTTTAAAAAAAAAGACACAAAGGTCATCTGTTTGGTCAGATTATATATTGTGTCTCAGATGTTTATTTTAATAAATGGTACATATTGAAGAAAACCGATTTCTATCCAAGGTGAAGAAGCAACTCAAGATTTTAAGTATCAAGCTGGCTTCCGATTTTGAGCTTCTTCGGCAACAGACTGAAACCTTGTCTCTCCGAGGCTTCGATCCGTGCTCGGCGCTGAAGCATCCCGAGCTGACTGGTTTCAGAGCTAAGCCACCCCATAGAGGTGGTGAAGAGGGGGGAGACTGCCTGCAGAGTTGAGGAGAGCCGCATCTCTCCTCCCCAGCTGGTCATTACTCCCTTTCCCGAAGGCGGTTGCAGCGGTGGTCAGAAATGTCCACCTCAAAGAATTCGACCAGGAAAGAATGTGCAGGAGGAAGATAAGAAGAGAAAGTTTTGGTTGACCAGTTCAGACAGCAAAAGCAACAAATAAGGTACCCTGGAATTTAAACTTAACAACATTGTTCCCAAAGAAGATCTTGAAGCTGCGAAGGAGAGAGAGAAGGGAAAGGATTAGGTTTTTTCTTCCCTTCCTTATACTAACAGCTAAGAGACTTAAGCAAGAAATTGGGGAAAAAAATCCACTTTGACATTAATACACATCTAAGCTGAAAATAAAAGTCAAAGGGATAATAAAGATTTCTGGATATTTAAAAGTTCTTAAAAGCTGGAAAAGAGAAAAAAAGAATACAAGGGCAGGATCTGGAAAAATGGAGGAGACTACTTGGAATTAAGGAATGGAACTGTAATTAAAAGTAAAATTTTGATAAGATTCTTCAAATTTTGATAAGATTCTTCAAAGATACATTTTAATGGAAACTTGGTAACAAAATAATAGAACCCCAAGAAGATAAAGTGGGAAAAAGAAGCAAATAGTAACAGCCTTGGATTATTGGATTATTTGGTAATTGGAATAGAATATAAAAATGAGCATGAAATTGAGTTTTGTGTCTGTATGAAGTGATAACCTGGGACCATACTGTTTTCAAAAAAGATGTTTTATTTGTATTTTGTTTTTTATGAAAACCCAAATAAAATTAAAAAAAAGATTTTAAGTATCAAGTTAATAGCCATAAAAGGCTCGTCTGCTCTGAATTTCAGAGAGAAACCATTGGCAAGAACTTACTGCATTTTGCCTTATTTAAGGCATATTTCAGCAGGTCAGCTCTTCAATTTTCTTAGAATTCTGGATTGAGTTAGAGAGTGAAATGTAATATATCTCCAAGACGAACATGCATGTAGAATGACAGTGACTTTGTAATTAACCTTAAGATTCTTCATTCTATAAATTAAAAGATTGAATTATTATGTGCCATCAGGTCCTTTCAATTCCTAGTGACCTACCAATAGATTTTTCTCCGTGACAATCTGTCTCTAACCTGTTCTTTTGAATGTAGTCATCATTACCACTATAACTCCGTCTATCCACCTTGAGGCCAAGTATCTTGTTTCCCAGAAAATAAGACCCAGTCGGAAAATATGCCCTAGCATGATTTTTCAGGATACTCGTAATGTAAGCCCTACCCCACAAAATAAGCCCCAGTTAAGATCGTGTCGGTCTGGCCCCCCCCCGGATTTAGTAATGTATTTCCCCCGAAACAAGACCAAACTGGAAAATAAGCCCTAATGTGTCTTTTGGAGCAAAAATTATTTTTGGGAAAAGACAGGTTGTTCTGTTCTCTTTCTCTTCTCTTTCCTCTGACCTTTTCCAGCATTAGAGCTTGTCCTGAGTTTTTAGGTAATGTGTCTAAAGTAGGATAATTTGACCTAGTTATTAATGCTTTGAGTGAAAAGCATTAATGGGGTTAATAAGTGGGTTAGTTTGTTCAGTTATCCATCAGTTTGGCTGTCCGTGGTATTCTCAGGAGTCCTTTCCAACACATTGTTCAAAGGTGTCAACATTCTATCTGCTTTTCCACTTCCACTGAACGTCTCAGGGAATACAGGATTTGTTCAATTTGTTGGTCTCCATCTTCTATCTTTCCTTCTTTCTGCCTATTCCTTTTACCTTTTTTTCCAAGCAGCTTTGAGAGAAGGATGATTATGTAAATAATTGCACCTTCTTTTTCCTTCTTGCCTTTCTTTTCCTGGATCTTCAGGCTGAGACCTACCAAGGAAATAGATATATGTTTTCTTGCTGGCACGTTTTAATCCTCTTGTCCATTTGAGTTAGATCTGTAAAGGACAGAAAGTGTGAGGAAGGATGGTTGGCTATGTTTGTTGGCAGGACTTGGAACCTCATTCAAAGTGGTTGGCCATTAAGATGTAGTTACAAGCCAAAATTGTAGATGTTTCTGTGTGCTCCTTTCAGAAAAACAGGGCCAGGTCATGTGGTTGGTGAATTGTATTCCAGGCTTGCATTCTGGCATTAAGTTTGGTAATGCTATCAGAAAACTTGTTTTTCTGATTCTGTAATTATTCTTTGGAATGCACTGCCACCCACTTTCTTCTCCTACAGTTTTTGTAACAATTGGATCAAGAACAAAAAATGAGGAAAGAAATAGAGGAAAACACAGAAATATTAAAAAAAAAACAAATGATGTCACTCTGTAGTTGATTTCTGAAAGACATAAGAGAATTTAGGGAATGATAATATAAGAAAATATCCTTGGATTGACCAAGCTGACATCATTTTATAAACTTGCATTTATTGTTGATAAAACTCTCTTCTCTTTTCCTAAGAAAAAAAGAAAAAAAGAAAGTATTTTTTTCAAGGAAAGAAATAGTAACTTTGCCATACAATAGGTAATACATTCCTAACCAGAATAGCTTCATATCCAGTCATCTCCACCTACCAAAACTATTAAAATTTTCAGAGCAGGGTTTTTTTTTTAGGAGAAACACCCATAGATCAGTAAATGCTAGCTCTATCATCACAGTTTTATGCATACATAATAGGTTTTTTTTTCATAAAAGGCCTCAGTCATAATGTCTACATGGAATTGGAGGATTATTTTGAAAATAGTATCAGAAATTAAGTCTCAAAAATAGAATGGAAACAGGTTTGCTTTATTTTTCCGGGTTAAAACTTCCAGTAGCAACTGTATTGATCATTTTAAAATGAGTTTCATAGTAGAACTGTGGCATGACATATTGATTCATAGGTGAAGCCAGGTAAATATAGGAGTACGAGGGACAGCATCTTGGATTATCATATACTCCCACTGTTTAAATAGTGACTTTGTTTTCCTGGTTAGATTTTTTTTTTTTTGGCCTGTTTTTCTCCAAATCCCAACCCACAGCTGACAATAATCAACCCCACATTTGTTACAATAACAAGTCTCATTAGAACACTGGTTCTAATCATGGAGTGAGGAGGTAGGAGGGTTTATTCAGTGCAGATGATTTCATCTGGAATGATGTCACTGCTTAGGAAAAACACTGAACTACCATTAAGCAGTTCAACCTTGGATTCTTGTCCTTGTAAATATCTGGATTTAAAGAGACAAAGCATCCTATCTCGTGCATTTAATCCTGGGCAGGTTTTTGGGTTGTGTTTTTTTTGTTTGTTTTTTGTTTTGCAGAGCTTGGAATCACTGATTTATAAATGGAACTAGAAAGCATCAAAACCCTGCTTAAAAACTACTTAGAAATCTGCGGGAATGGAAATATGGGCTTGGCTAATGCCTTTCTCACGGAAGAATAAGACTATTAACCATAAGGGCTGGTAGCTTTATCAGGCCTGTTTGGCCCTCTTGTCACCTGTAGGAGTCACACTATAATTTGTTTAAATTACAAAACCAACAATACTTGGAAATTGCAGGCTCTTAGTGTGGGACTTGTCTTTTGTCTTTTAAAAACTCGGTTTCCCTTGACCAGAAGAGTTGCCTGCAGCATTTTACACTGAATACTGCTGATCTTCTAGAGCAGAAGTGTCAAATTTGTCATCATGTGACATATTGCAACTTTTTTCCCTTTGCTAAACTGGGGTGGGTGTGGTCAATGTGTGACGGATCTGGCCCGTGGACTGCGAGTTTGACACCAATGTTCCAGAGTGTTTCTCATCTGCCAGTAATGAAATTATTAAATACAGCCAATTTCTCTGGTATAATAACAGTTTTCTAGATTCCCAACTCCTGGTTTCAAATCCAGTCCCGATGAATTCCATTGACTCTTATCTGGTGCCAATTTAGTGCTGACCATTAGTTGACTATTAGTCTTGTGTTCAGGATTGAATAAATCTTCCATGCTGTAAGAATGGAAGAATTATGAATGGCTCTGATTCTTTGTGCCTGACATTAATTATTTTTTGGATTGGTTTGTCCTATGGTTATTATTAACATTTAATCTTCCTTGTGATCTGCATTTGGTGGGGAACTGTGTGCCTCTTAGAGTTAATTTCAACCAAAGCAATTTATAATAAAATAAGCCTGTTCTTATTATAGCTAGTCCTCACTTAATTATTAATTCATTATTAATTTTTTATTAATTGGGACTGGAATTTCTGCCACTAAGCAATCATAGTGTGATATGGTATCACAGGGCTGCATCACTTAGCAATGCCAGTTGCAGCGGTCTCCACTGCCATTGTTAAGTGAGGATCATTGCTTGTTAAGCGAGGACTTCACATGACTGTGGCTTGCAAATTCCTTCTGTCTTCTAAAAAGCAGAGACAATGGTGAACCTGGCAGAAAGTTGCAAGCCATAGTGGCTTGTCAGCACAAGAGAGAGTGTGTGTGCTGCAGCATTATGCAAGCATGTCCAGTTGAGGTGCTGTGTGGGCATGGGCAAGGGAGTGGTACAGGAGGGCACTGTGGAGTACAGGCAGGGAGGCTGTAGGCAAACATGCACCACAGAGTATAAGTTCCCTGGGAGCAATTTGTGACCTTCCCTACCAACTTCCCCATTGCATGGAAGCTGGAAAATAATGATCATGTGACTGCAAGACACAGCACCTGTCCTAAGTGCAAGCTAATTGCCAAGTGCCCGGAAGAATGCTGGGATGGCCAGAACTTTGAGGATCAATCATAAGTACCATTCATTCAATGCTGGCACAAACAACTTCAAATGGTGACTAAGTGGGTCATCTACCGAGGACTACCTGTCCTTTATCATTTCACTTACTACCACGGTCAATTTACTTACTATCATAATGTCAGTAGACATAGAATTTTGTCATTTGGAATTCTGCATAAGTAAAGGTAAAGATTCCCCTTGCACATACGTGCCAGCCGTTTCTGGCTCTAGGGGGTGGTGCTCATCTCCATTACAAAGCCGAAGAGCCACGTGACAGACTTCTACAGAGGCACCAGTACACCGGCCGTACTGATAACACCAAAGGTGCATGGAACACTGTTACCTTCCCACCAAAGTGGTCCCTATATTTCTACTTGCATTTTTACATGCTTTCGAACTGCTAGATTGGCAGAAGCTGGGACAAGTAATGGGAACTCACTCCATTATGCGGCACTAGGGATTCGAACCACCGAACTGCCGATCTTTCTGATTGACAAGCTCAGCATCTTGGCCGCTGAGCCACCATACCCCAAGCTTTTTCCAGTTGATCTTCCATCTAATTTGTTCTGTGTTTCTGCACTGGTGCATGTACCAATCTGTTCACCTATTAATTTAATTAATTTGTTTTTGTAACTTAGCTGGTCAAGTACATGTTTTAGCAGACTGAAGGGAGGGATCTTGTCCTCCTTGTTTTAACAATGTGCTCACGAATCTGTCTGTTTAAGCACATGCTGACAGAGACTCCTAATGCAATCATTTTCTCACTTCCAGGCAGCACTATCTTTAATATTCTAGGATCATAAAGATCGTGCTGGTCCCTGACAGCTGTTTTCTATGGGTGCCCATGGCATGCATTGGATTTATAAAACCCTAACCCAATAAGGCTGGAAACCCCTGAAATGGGATAACAGGAACTAGATTGCAAAATATGGACAACCACTGGACATTGTTGGGGGGAGGGTAATAACTTTGTTACCATCTAGTAGTTCACATTTTTGCATACCTGATTTGGTAGCATTACCCTGTACTGTTTGGTTGTTTAAGGCTAGGTCCCACTGGCCGACGGACGCAAAACGTATGCATAAAGGGCACAGCGGATGAGCAAAATTTCGGGGGTGGCTCCATCCGTTGTCATCTGCTCCAAAAAGTGGTGAAAATTTGCATAAACAGAATGGAAAAGAACGGACGTGGATAGTATGTAGCAGGGATGTTAAACGGATGTTCATCAGAAGCCTAGTGGATGTATATCAGATGCAAACCGTTCACTGCACGTCCTTTCTATTTCTATGCTACTAACTCTGTGTAGACGTTCCGTGTACTTTTTATTTCCTCCCTCTTTCCGTTTTCAACTGCAGCGGATGTGAGTTGCGAGGATGCCCAGAGGATGTAGAGAGGATACAGAGGACGTTAAATGGATGATAAATGGACATAGAACATTTGTTATTCGGATGTCGCGGATTTACATCATACACGGCGGAAAGTTCATCCGTTCACAAAGTTTTGTGCAGCTCAAAACTTCTTGCGCGGATGAAATCGCAGTGGACGGATGCTTGACAGATAGAGCATATGAAACACGTATGCAATGAGTACACAACGGATGCATAGCGTTTTCCAACGGATGGCAAGCTTTTTTTAACGTTTTACATCCTCTTTGCATCCATTAGTGCAGTGGGACAGGGGCTTTAAATCTTATGCCATTTGATCTAGTTCCAAAAAAAGTACAATTGCCACTCTCCTTTACAGGCAGTATGCTTAGCTTGCCAGAACTTGGTATTAAGTAGGTTATATATTGTACGAAAACTGTAAACTTGACTCACACACCCAATAGCTTAAAATCATACAACATACTAAGCCAAAACTGAAGAAACGACTTTCAGTAGTATCAGACTTTTTCACCCTTCTATTTTTGTTTATAGCATAGGTATAAAAAGAAAGAGATTCTGTTGGAGAATGGGGATGTAGAATTGCCTCTGTCTGTACGAGAAGTCATTAATGCAGAAAGTAGGAATTTTCAATGCTTTGCTTTAGTTTCAAAAAGTATCAGCAATTTATTAAAACAGATGTGTCTGTTTTCAGGATCCCTGTTTGAATGATTCATCAGCAGATGCTGTGTTTATGTTCTTGTGCATGCCAAAGCACCTTTTTGGAAACTAATCCTAAACAGTATACATTCTTGGTAGAGGAAAAGCAAGAGGCAATTCAGAAAAAATAGAAAAGGGACCTTAAGGAACAAACCATTAAGTCATGAGGTCCAGTATCGTGTATGCTAGTTTTCACCAATCCAGTGTCCATCATATATTTTCTATAGATAATTCTCAACTTACGACCACAATTGAGCCCAAAATTTATGTTACTGAGATATTTGTTAAGTGAGTTTTGCCCTATTTTATGACCTTTCTTGCAACACCTATTAAGTGATTCACTGCAGTTGGTAAGTTAGTAACACGGTTGTTAAATGAATCTGGCTTCCCCATCAACTTTGCTTGTCAGAAGGTCACATGACCTTTGGACACAGCAACGGTCATAAATATGAATCAATGGCCAAGCATCTGAATTTTGATCACGTGATCAGGGGGATGCTGCAAAGAAACTGTCATAAACCACATTTTCCAGTCCCATTATAATTTTGAATGGTCACTAAATGAACTATTGTAAGTCGAAGACTACTTGTATTTACCTCATCATCCTGGCTTAACAGTATGCTTTTTAATGAAACCTTCCTTCTAGAAATTATTCAGGACAGAATCCCAATTGTATTGTTACATATTACAATAGCTGCCAGAATAGTCTTCGCACAAGTATGGAAAACTCCCAATATTCCGAAAGAAGAACTGGTATTACAAAAAGTAACAGAAAGTTCTGAAATGAATATGTTAACGCTAAAATTGAAAGAAAGAGATGAATATTTCCTAATCTGGAATGAATGGTATGATTGGATAGCAAACAGAACTAAAAAATAACACAAGAAATCTAATGGTAAGAAATCTTTAAAAAGTAAAATGTAAATTTGTAAAATATATAAGAATAACAATTATAGTTAAAGTTATGAATTAATATTAGATAAATATAAATACAATGTGTTAAGATATTTAAGATAAGAATTTGTATAGATGTCAAGAATGTTGTTGAAACTATAATGTTTTATGTTGAAACAATAGAAACTTAATAAAAACATATTTTAAAAAGTATGCTTTATATATATATGTATATAGATATGCATGCTTTGAGGGATTTTCATTCATAATATAGGTCCATGATGGTGAACCTATGCCACGCCTACCGGAAGTGGCACGCAGAGCCATCTCTCCGGGCATGCAAGCTGTCGCTTGATACTCTTTTGGGTTCCGTCATGCGCATATGCGCTGGCCAGCTGGTCTTTGTGCATGTGGGAGTGCCAGAAACCAGAAAAACAGCTCCTCGGCATGCACATACTAGCCTTCGTGTGTGCATCAGCATTAGAAACTGGAAGACCAGGTGGCTGGCATGCATGCGCACGCTGGGAAGCTAAGTTTCCGGTTTCTGATGCCCACTTCCATTTCAGTGCCAAAAAGGTTCACTGCCACTGATATAGGTAATAGTGGGAAGGTTGGACTATACAGATTTTCCAGGTTCTTCCAATCTTATTTAAATATGCCAGAATGCACATGTAGTCCTTTTTGTTCTCTATCCCTAAACTACAGCCTTAAATATATAGTATTTTAAAATTCTCCAGTGTGATATGCTACAATTATGTCCTTTGGCAATGCTGAAAAAGAGTTGCAAACTTGACACATCTGGAGACCAGAAAAGCATATCCAAAGCAATTATTAACTGCATAGTTTGAAGAAGGAGTTTTATCTTTTGCTTCACAGAGATGCCAGAAAATCTGAATCTGGGTCTCTCTCTATGTTCAGTAACACTGAATTTCTGACTAGAACTAGTATTGACAATTGGATATAGACTCCAGGTCTTTTAATTCATTGTTAACTTTAGATAAGATGATATTATATACTTGCTATCTTTGGAATGATCTCCTTCTTGTATTCATATCACAAATATGGACAGTTTTTCTTTTCATACATAAAAGCGCCTCAGCCTTGCTAGATTGCCAAAATATTTAAAGATGTGAATAAATCTCCAAATACAGCTGGTTGGTTTTTACCTTGATGATCATTAAAGATTTTATATATTGGTTTGTTTTCTGTTCTTACTTTGTATAGTATTTTTATCCATTCATCACAACTGCCCAGAGTGACTATGGTAAGATGGGTGATAATATTAATTGGGAAAAAATAGAATAAGAGTTCTGTTCCATAAATGTGGCACATCTTTAAAAAAATTTTTTTTCCTGATGGCTTCTTACCTTGCTTGTTTTAATAAGCATGTCTGAGGACATGTTTCAGATAAAGATACCAGCTGATAAAGACATCAGTTCATGACTTGTATAAAAGTAGATTAGATTAAATTAAATTTCTTGTAGAAAAGTTACATTAAGAGTAGAAGTGCTTCAAATATCCAAATTTCAGTCTTGAGGAAATCAAGGAATTACTGTTAAAAACTGTTTTGTATTTGTCAGTAAAGACTTTGTTCAGCTTTTTGTACTGGGGTGGCTTTGCATGTTGGGCCCTTTGTAAATCCATGTATTGAGAACTGATGTTGGTCTTTCAGGTTGGACTTAAATTGAGGAAGAATGTGTCAGTGCTAAAGTTCTACAGCAGTGGTCTCCAAACTTCGCAACTTTAAGACTTGTGGACTTCAACTCCCAGAATTCTCCAACCAGCTTACATAGCTGGCTGGAGAATTCTGGGAGTTGAAGTCCACAAATCTTAAAGTTGCCAAGTTTGGAGATCTCAGTTCTACAGGGTGGCAATCTTTCCAGTCATGTTCTACATCTGATGAGTTTCTGTTTGAGGCATGCTAAGATGATTCACAGTAATTAAATATGATTTTTTATGCAGAATGTATTGTTTGAGAAGCTTCAGGATAATAATCTCGATCAATAAAAATGTATCTGTCTATAAGTTCAGTTGATACTACTAGATGTAGGTAACATACTTCTAAATCAGGGGTGTCGAACTCCACGGGAGCATCACGTGACATATCAGGACTTTCCCCCCCTTCACTAAAGTGGGCATGAGTGTGGCCAACAGGTGATGCATCTGGCCTACGGGCTGGGAGTTTAATAGCCCTGTTCTAAATGCATCTTTAAATTTTCACCTGTGTACTAAAGGAAAGTCCTATTGACCAACTGGTCATTCTGGATGGGGCTCATAAATGAGCCAGAAGGAAGAGAATTCATTACCTCAGTTTGTATCCTGACTAAAAGTGCCCTAAAAGGAAAGTACAGTTGGGACTCAAATTGCTTCCCTAGCTTAGAGTATATCCAGACCAGCATTCCTGCTTCTTTTTCTTTTTTTCTTTTATTGTTTAAAGTAAGCTCTCATTATCCTGGAACAAATACCAGCTTTGGAATGTAGAGGAGAAAAAGATTAGGGATTTGATTATAGCTGTTGGGATGTTTGAACACATTGGTATAAATTAGTTCATCCCTCCTGTAATTGGAAAAGGGATGGGATAGTGGCAGTGGTGGGATTCAAAAAAAATTACAACCAGTTCTGTGGGCATGACTTGGTGGGCATGGCAGGGAAAGGATCTCCAGCCAGAGATGGTATTTGCCGGTTCTCCAAACTACTCAAAATTTCCGCTACTGGTTCTCCAGAACGAGCCAAAACGTACAGAATACCACCTCTGGATAGTGGACAGTACACCTGTGTGTAGAGCAGAATTTAAGATTTGTGAGAGAGAGGAAAAAGTGAATGTTGTACAGCTGGAAAATGCTAATTATTAAAGGCATCAAACTAGAAACTAAGAGGCTGTGAGTTCTAGCCCTGCCTTAGTCATGAAAGCTGGATGACTCTGGGCCAGTCACTCTCTCTCAGCCCAACCCGCCTCACAGTGTCACTGTGGAGAAAATGGGAGACGGAGAGAGTATTGGCTATGTTTGCCACCTTGAGTTACTTATAAAAATAATAAAAGGTGGTTTTTTTAAAAAAAATCAGCCTTAAATAAATAGCACTAAAGAATATGTTGGAAGCCCTTCATTTGAATGGACTCATCCATGCGAGATAGCAGACAATTATGCCACGCTTTCGTTTGTGCTTTGGAACGTGCAGCTAATGGATTAGCTGAACCGCACCATACTCAAACGCTCCCAGTATTGCTACAAATATATTGAATTGTCAGAGCTAAAGAGATTTGAGCTTATTCATCTTTCCCTTACCAGCTGCTGTTTGTGGCATTTTGGAACAAGAGCCGGAATCAGAGGGAGGGGAAGGGGGGGGGGAAGGGATGTTGTCTCTTTAAGCAGCTGAGCAAACCATATGCCAATAGCCTAGCTCTTGAGTTAAACTGCATGTCTGTGTGCTGAGTAAGGAATGTGGTTGCATGCCTGACCCGTTAGCTATGACTGCTCCTTGGTGGATCGGCTTTTGCTCATGTGCTGAGCTCATTCAGGCTCGCTGGAGTTGGCACTACGCATACACAAGGGGCGAAGTCAGGAGGAAAATAATCCTGCCGAGGAGGAGGAGAAATATTCTTGTCCGATTACCTTCTTCTTTTCCTTTTTAATTTCTCCTCAAAGCTGGATCTGTGGGTGCCTCAGGCTCTCTTTCCCTTTTTTTGGAAAGAGGAGGCTTTCTCTCCCCCCCTCCCTCAGCAGCTGTTGTTTGGCGAGGACAGGAGATAACTCTGGGAAAGACGCAATCCAGCTGCCTGGATGCCTTTGGATGTTATGATTGCTTCCTCTGAGGACCAGACCTGGCCAGACATGCACAAGGGGCAGATGAAGCTGAAAATCAGGGTCAGGCGAATGAAGGAAAACAGAGACATAAGAGGTTGGTCTCCCGGATTATTACCCTTAAAAGAAAAGGCAGAGGTGCGCATGAAAAGTGAATGGAGAAAGGAAGGGAGGGCGGCATGGAGAGCTTGCTTACTATGGACTGGGAAAGGAGATGGATTGAAAGCTGACACCTTGCACTTTTAGGATTGAGAGAGTATCTGCATTATCTGCATTAGGTATGTGGTGGTAGTGGTAGGTACAAATGCCCATTGTTCCCTGGGGTGTGCAGATGCAAGATATGGGCAGCAATACTAAGTATGCTCCAATGTCCTGAGGAAATACAGTCTGAATTGGGTTGGCGCTGCATGGCACAATAATCATATGTGTATATATAAAATTATATATATCTGTATCTATAGCTATATCTATCTATCCATCTATCAATCATATATATATATATATATATTATATCTGTCTATACACACACACACACACACACACACACACACATACACACCCACCTTTTGGAAAATGTGCTGATTGTTGCTGTTTGCTGCAAGAATACTGTGAGGGTCAGTGGGCATTTAGTAATGAATACTCTTTCAGATTTTGATTTAAGAAGGAACTTTTTTTTTCCCCTGAAAACCAAGTTTAATTTTGTAATTGACTGAGACACATTAAAACAGGAGTGCAAAGGAAAGATCAGAGAAGGAAAACGGATCTCTTATGTAATCCACCACATGTTCCTCTCTCTCCTGTGTACTCTTTTTTTTTTAGAGGTCCCTGTCAAAAGGATGTACAGATGGAAGGGTGGGGTAGATGATGGAAGAAACAACAGACCCTGTGTTACTATCCTCAGGTTTGCATCCAGCACATTTTCTTTGTTTTCTTCCTATGACTGATAGCATTCATTCTTGGAAAAGATTCCTCAGCATGTCCATAATAGCTTATTATTTGCAGAAAGGAGTGGAAAGCAGCCTTTTAAAGCGGTACAGTGACCTACTTTACCAAGTGGTGAGACGAGAGTTTCCCATCACTCTTGACAAAAATGGAAATTCTCCTACAGTGCTTGACCTTTTCGTTTGTCTGTTTTTTAATATGTCAGGAAGGGCATAGCTCAGAAATGATGTCATTAGCAATAAGTCATTTGTGGTTATGACACATTTTTCTCTACTTAGAACCTGTAAAGCTGGTCTAAGTAAAATACATGAACCAGAGGGAAAATCTAGATCAGAAGTACACAAACACTGATCCTTCAGGACTACCACTATTTCATATTGTTGCTTTTTTCAGACTGATTTCCTGGTTATACAATCCTTTGCACAGTCACAAAGTAGAATAGAATTGACAAAAACTCAGGGGAAAAAATGACAGGTTGAGAGCTGTTACACACATCTTTCTAATTTTTCTGCATATAATTGAAATTACTTGTTGAGCATTCTGTATACTCGCTTGTGAATCAAAATAATTTCCTAATACAGCTGATATTCTTCAAATTTCCTGATCTACAACTCTTACTGCAGCCATTGGAGGGCATCACCTTGGAAAACACATTATTCTTGGTTATTCTTTCTAATTAATAGAGTCATATCTGTTTGCATCTGACAAACAAATTTTCCCTCAGCAAGAGGAAAATGAGGCATCTAGGAAGAAAATGCCCATTTTGCTTAGGTATGAAAGATGACATTGTCATTTGGATATCATTTGGGAGTACTGATGAAATTAGGTTTCCTATTCATACAGTTCCACGTTGGGATAATTAAGAAATAATAATTTCTAATCTGTCAAATGGAAACAAATGGTCTTACTTTTTAAGTATGTAGGTTTGGATGAATCATTTTGAGACAAAAAAAGAGAGAAAGGTATGTTGGTAATGATGTGTAGATAGAATAAATCCAAAATTGCTTTCAAAAAGTCTGACTTGGAGAAGATAGAAATGAATAAGCCTTGAACTGTGGTGCTGCAAAGTGAACATTGGTAGCATGGAAAGGGAGATCAACTGATTTGTGCAAGCACAATGAAGCAGGAAGAGGCCAGACAGCAGAGATCTAGTAAGCCTTCATGCTGCATTGATAGCCTTTAAACAGAAGTCTGGTATGAGATCCTAAAGCCACTGAGAGCACAGTATCAAAAGAAGCAGCTTCTGATGAATATAAGAGCAACATTTTTTTTCTTCCCCCAGAATCTCTCTTATCTGCCGTTAAAAGGTCATAGTGAAACAGCAGATGTTCTCCTGGCTTGCACAAGGAAAGGCAGTGAGATTGCAAGAGAAATACGCAGATCATTCTCAGTGCCCTGGATAATATACAAAAAAGGATGTGTTGAAGAATTAGTGCAGCAGGGGTGACCTAATGAAGCCGATATAAGGTGTGAGCTCCATTTGAAGCTGGCTTGAGGAAGGAAACTAGCTCTGACTTATGCCAATCCTGTTATAGTGAGGAGCAGGAGAAATGAAGCCAAATGTCATTGCCCTGTGCTTGGTCTTAAGTGGTGAACTATTTTGGGCCTGATGCATCCCAGTCACCCTGTTCAATTCTGACTTAGCTATCCATCTTTATCTTGACCCTCAGCAAGTTGGGGAAAATTCATACAGCATTCTGGAGCAGTTTTTTTTTTTCTTCTAGCCCAACTTTAAGAATCTATTCAAAAGGCTGCTTTTTTTAAAAAAAAAAATCCAAATGTAATAGTTTCCCCCATTTTTAAAAAAATCATGCTAAAGTCATGGTTTCTTAGAACATTAAAAGCAACATGAAAGCAAATGCACGTTCTAAGCAAGAGAGTCAAATTCAGAGAATTATCTTTTTTTCGTCTTTAAATGTATGTGCCAAATATATTTTGCAGATAAAACCCAACCAAAATAGGGATTTAAAAGAATTGGTGCTTTTTTAGCCATATTTTTCTCTTTTCCTTTTCTTCCCATCACCTTTTGCTTTTCTTTTCATCAGTTTGGATTGTGGCTTGTCCTGTATGTCTTCCTCCTCCTCCTCCATCATCACACCTCTGCCTGTCTCCATCCTCCCTTTCATTTCACTCATCATACATCCTTAGCATGGCAAGGCATTGACCTGATGCATAATCACGTCAAGCAAAACGGTATATTGGTCTACATTCTCTTTTTCATGGTTTTTCGTTTTCTTCTTCTTTCCTTCCTGCTTTCTCCTTAAAATCTACTGTAGGCAGAGGGTAGGAAAAAGAAGCAACAGCTTTCCTGAAAGAAGCATCACTGCTTTTCTCCAACTCATTCAGTTAGATCAGAGAGGTTGGTTGATTGATAGAAGGACAATTGATTAACATGATTTGTATGCCATCCTATTCTAAAGATTCCCAAGAAAGGCTTTGTGTTATTTTATTTTATTTTATTTTATTTTATTTTTAAAAAGCAGTTTTTCTGGTGACCAAAGCAGACAGCTTATGACTGCTTTGTATGGGAACAAAAGAAGCAAATCTGGGCTGTTGTCTCACGCTCAGGGGACTGAGTGGCAAGCAGCAGGCTCTTTAGCAAAAAAAAAAAAGGAAGATCTCTTGTGAAGCACCCTGCAACATTTTCAAAGGCTGAAAATGTTCATTGTTGGCACTGCTTATAAGAAAACATACAGAAGCTTCTTTTAAGCAAGTGGCACCTTCTCTCTCTCTCCAAAACCCCCCTCCCCACACCCTCACCCAATCTTCTAATTAAGACAGAGATGCTGGAGGCAATATGAGATCAGAGACTGGGGTTTACTCAGAGATTTACAACAGGAAGTCCAACCTCCCCTTGTAGCCTCTTCCTGATCTTCCAAGAAGGCACCAAATAAATTCTTATTTTAAAAAGAGAGAGAGAGAAGGAGGTGGGAGGAAGGTGCATCTTCCCTCTCCTTTCTGTTTTTGACATAAGGAGTTAAGGGTTGGTTTTTTGGTTTTTTTTTGACCTGCCTTCTGTACATCGAATATATAATTCAAACATGTCATCTTCTTATCCTTGACAAAAATGCTTGCCTTAAAAAAATCTTCTCTTGATTCACCATGAAGCAATTAAAATATTTTTAATTGTAGAAACAGGAATCTTTCATGCTCAGTAACCATATAATCTTCGGTCTACTTTAATATTTTACAGCTGCACACCCACAAACACCCATACATCATATAAGGTTCCTTTTAAGACCAAAGTCTTTTAATTTAACTTCTGCACATATTTCATTAGTGTAGATGACAGGTATGTTAACACTGCATGGATGAAATAGTTCATGCCTTTGTTCAATACTTCATTTGAAATGAATACCAAACTCTTCATTGAAGTGGATCATTCCCACTCTTTGAAAACCAACCATCAGGTGATGGATGATGAAAGCAGGTCTTTCCATATAAAGGTAAACCTCAACTTATGATCACAATTGAGCCAAAAATTTATGTTGCTAAATGAGAAATTTGTTAAGTGAGTTTGGCCCCATACTACGATTTTCCTTGCCACATTTGTTAAGCGAATCACTGTAATTACTAACATGGTTGATAAGTGAATCTGGTTTGCCAGAATTTGTGAATTTGCTTGTCAGAAGGTTGCAAAAGGTGATCCCATGACCCCAGGACATTGCAGCCATCGTAACTGTGAGTCAATTGTCAAGCATCCAAATGTAAATCATGTGACCATGGAGATGCTGCAAGGGTCATGACTGTGAAAATGGTCTTAGGTCACTTTTTTCAGTGCCGTTTTAACTCTGAGCATTCACTAAGCCTACCATTGTAAGTTGAAGACTACCTGTATACAACACTAAATATAGTACGATGGTTTATAAGTTTCATCTCAGTGTGGACTTCTTTGCTGTCTCTTAAACCAAGAGGTTTAAACAATCTGTGGTTTCTGGGTCATTTGTATTTCTTGTCCTTAATTTCATATCTCTCTGTCTCTCCCCCTCCCTCCCTTGCCCTTCCTCTCTCTCTCTCTCTCTCTCTCTCACACACACACACACACACACACAGAGAGAGAGAGAGAGAGAGAGAGAGAGAGAGAGAGAGAGAGAGAGAGAGAGAGAGAGAGAGACACACACACACAGAAACTCGCATCCTCTTTCTCTGTCTTCAGAATAAAAGTTTGCAATGCAAAGGAAAGGTAATTTTTTAAAAAAGCAAACAGGCAGTATTTGCAAGATGTGATCAATGTTGGCATAAGAGATTCCCTTGAGGCAATGGAGTCCTTCATAGAAAAGAAAGAAAAAATTCTCTCTCTCATGCCTCCAGCGTGGAATGCGTTAGAATCATATGAACATGTCGGCGTATTTGATCCCTGTTGCTGAGTAAACAGATTAGGATTATTCATTAGAACTTTTAACATAGGAACGAGCAACAAACATTGCCTTCCAGTGTGTAAAAGAAATTACTATGGCACTAACAAATTCGAAGAAAGTTGTTTGAAGCTCTGGAGATAAACTCAGCTTAAAATTTAGTTGAATGGGATTGCAACCACTCTCAAGCATCTTTTTTTGAAAAGCTGCATCTTTAGCACGGAGGTTCGTTACAGCTTTCCATCATCTTCACAGAGAATCTGAGTTGGCTTGAAATCTTCTTAGGTATATTTTAGTATATCTATTTTATTTTTCTTTATTAACAAAATTTATATGGCTGCTCGACTCACTCCTGGTGACATCTGGTGGCTTGTCGATGTATATTTTATCTTCCAACCTTGGCCTAGCATCCATGGGGATCTTGCACCTTTGGAGAACAAAGGCAAGTATTAAATCGTGATCTGCAATGAAGCAAAGGATTCGATACCATTGGAGCTAACATTTTGGCATTCGAGATATGAATATCAAGCTTGAATCACTTGGAGATGACTAAATCAGAGTCAATCGTTGCTTCTTTTTTTAAAAAAATCCTCTCCACGGATACTTGATGGGCAACTGATCGACTGCAGAATATAGAGGGAAATGCAGTGAGTTTTCTGTTAAAGAAAATCTGTGTAAAATGGATGCATATTAAAAAGGAATCCAAGTTGCCTAGGTTATCTTTATTTGACACGGCACAAAGCAGAAGGAAGGCTGGGAGGGATATTGTTCTTTAAATGTGGTAGACCTGTAAATTGCAGGCTTCCCTCGGTGTTTAATCAAGTGCTGGCATAGAGATCAGACCCCGTGAGTGATCGAGGTTTTGCATGGTTTGGTTTTCAATTAATTCAAAACAGATGTGCAATTGATTCCTGCCACAATGCAGATTGCATATATGTACTGTACACACGTTAAGCTAACTCACGGCTTCATGCATATAGGTAGTCCTCGACTTACGACCCAAAATTTCTGTTGCTAAGTGAAACATTTGTTAAGCGAGCTTGGCTCCATTTTACAACCTTTCTTGCCGCAGCTGTTGAATGAACCACTGCAGCTGTTAAGTTAGTCACCCGGTTGTTAAGTGAATCTGGCTTCCCCATTTGACTTTGCTTGTACGAAGGTCGCAAAAGGGGAGAAAATCACATGACCTTGAGACACAGCAAAGGTCATAAATATGAATCAGTTGCCAAGCATCCAAATTTTAATCCCATGACTAAGGGGATGCTGCAATGGCAGTGAGTGTCAAAAACAGTCATAAGTCACTGTGGTGCACAGTTTGTTACATAAGACCAACACTGTGGGGGTTGTTGTTGTTTTTCCAAGAAATGCGTGAATTGAAAATGAAAAAATTCTTGTAAACTAATGAAGTCAGCCCCAAAGGTGCTTTTTAAAAGGGCAACTGGACTTTATTTTTCCTTGAAGACATTTTGTTTCTAATATTTGCTCCTGCTTGGGCAGGGGGTTGGACTAGATGACCTCCAAGGTCCCTTCCAACTTTGTTATTCGATGTTCTTATTCAAGAAGCTTCCTCAGCCTTTTTCCCTCCCTCCTTAATTTGATTCCTGATTTCAGTTTTCAGATTCCTGATTTTCCTGGTTCACCTGCTAATTTTCTCCGGCTTTAACTTAATTTCAAGACCCTGTGAGAAGAGATCATTTCTGATCGGTTGAGATTTCTTTTTAATCTTGATGCTTATCTGGTGTATCAGAAAGAGAAAGAAAACATACTATCAGAGAGAAGATCCTCCTATTTTTTAACTGCGACCTACCTAAAGCTTTTTTCATCCTCAGCAGCCATGCAATCCCCAATACACTTTCTCTGAGGGAATGTGTTTCTCCCCCACATTGAATGTTCCAGAATTGATTGATCTGTGTAAAACATTAAATGTTTAAACATTAAAATACCCAATATAGAAAACATAAGGCGGAATAAAACCAGGGATGGATGAGGGTTCAGAAGGTAAAATATATTTATAAAATAAATAAATAAATCTACCTTAGGAAGACAAAAGTAGAAAATTTAAGTATAGGAGAATTATGGCCCCAATTGTAATCATAAGTCGAGGACTACCTATACAAAACATGCAGCAGGTAATGTTGCTTGTAGTATGTACACTGAGAGCTTATGCATTGGAGACAAATTCCTTGTGTGTCCAATCATACTTGACCAATAAAGAATATTCTATTCCATTCCATTCCCATATTCTCTTTTCACAATATAAGCATATATCTGTGATGAATTTTACTTTTCCAGCTAAACTGCCTTGATTCTGAGATCTGATATTGCAAATCCTCCATTTTTGGTTTTTCTCTTTTTAAAATAGATTTAATATTTTGCATCACAAACATTGGCTTAGCAATTGTCACTGTATGTGTGAAAATGTAAAAACCCACATTCTTTGCCTCAGTAATTAATGTGCCTTGCAGACACTATGCTCTCCTGTCTTCAGGCTTATTTTGGTAAAGGCAAGGAAAGAAAGTTTAGTCCACATTTAATTCAACTTAATGGCCTGAAGTTACAAGCAGTAAATGAGAGGCTCCAAAAAAGGTTTGTTATAAAAGTCTGTGACTGCAAAAGCACCAAGTGGGTGGTATCATTCAGTCTCTGTGTAATGTTGTCTACATCTAAAACAGTAACGCACACAACAACTAATACACACATTCCCTATTATTTTTTCTTACCTACTTTGAGAGCAAAATTCCTAGTAGATTTTCCAGTGTTAAATAAGCCCAATATCTAAGAAACATATAGCTCTTGTAGGAAAGCATGTCTCCCACAAGGAGGAGCATTTACAAGGTTTCTGGTTCAAAATTGTCTCATGTAGACAAGGCTTCCTCTCTTTTTCTATTCTTTGTGTTAATGGAAGCAAGGAATGCTGAATATACGGTACTGTAATTGGCTTAGGGATTTTTTTTGCTCGTGTAGTGCTAATGTAAAGAAGCACTTTAGAGTGCTACTTTAATCATGTTGTGGTTCAGCTAATAGGTAGATTGCTAGTATTTTTGTTGGCTAGGCTAGATTGTACTTTATGCATGTGCAAATTACAAGTAAACATAGTGCCACGAGCCTTCCTATTATGGTTCAAAGAGATAATGTACAAAATTATTGTTTTGGTTGCTCCAGTGTTTTTTCTTGCTCCATTGCAGGCCAGAAGAAATGCTATTGATAGAACAGTAAACACCCTTTTATGTAACTATATACATTGTCAAAGCAAAACCAAGAGTTAGGAAGCTACGATTCTTTTAAGGTCTACTGATGAAATGGCATCCATTGATAAAAACAAATACTTCCTACCTCTCCTGCCCCAAATTTGTACTGGTAGGTTGGAGAAGTCTTCAGAGCATATCTGAAGAGAACAAAAGGAAATACTTTAAAAAAAAAAAAAAAGGAAATGTAAATACTCTGTGAGTTCTTCAACTTCTAAAGTTGATGAATCAAAAAAATGTTTTGAGCCAACAAGAAGTCCAGTTGCTGTGATTCTAAAGTTGATGTTTTCCATCTTTGCTAATATTTATGTCTAAGATGGAGATGTATGACACCCTCTCTATGGACATGTGCGCGCCAATCAACAGGTCTTCGGGTTTCCAGTGCTTCAGCAATGCGTTTGTACGCACATTCTGGTTTGGGCACTCTGGTGCTGAAAAGGTTCACCATTACTGACCTAGGTGCTTTCTAGTAGGTAGAATCTAGGCAGACAATCAAGATCCCATATCTACTTACATCCATTCTATTTATTTTTATCTTGGCATAGTGCAAGTACATGTTAATGGTTGACTGGGAATCTTACCTAAAGTGTCAAAGTATGCAGCAGCTTTGATTTGGGATTCTGGACCGGATAAGCAATCTGTTTTTGCCAGGTTGCAGGCAAATTTCCTGCCAGTGTGAGGAACTACAAGAAACCTGAAAGTTGTTTCTACCAACACTACCACTTAGGCAATCATTCCTTCTCTCAATTCCATTCATGCCAAGAGAATGCCATTCCCAAACCATATATCCTGCCAAAGAGTCATAATTGTAAAAGGATCTGCTTGCTGTATTTCCCTTTCTTGATTTCAAAATAGAAAGGCAGCTAGCATTGATTGTAAGCAAAAGCTACCCCACCTTCAGAGAGAGACTAAGTGCTTGTACTTTTTCATGGAATTTCAGTTAAATTATATTGGCTTCTTAAATTTAAAAAAGCAAATAAATAAAGAAGCAGCAACTGAGAATTTTAAAGGCTAATTGCAGAATTCCAATTCTTTATTTTTTTGTGCTCTTTTCAGTTCCCCTGTTTAATATTTTATCATAACTGGGAATGGTTGCTACATGAGGCAATCACTAAGTGAGAACTGTATGATCTACTTACAACAGTTTGTTTAGTGATCATTTGAAGTTACAACGGCACTGAAAAAAGTAATCTATTACCTATTTTCACACTTACAACCTTTGCAGCATTCCCAAGGTCACATGATCAACATTCAGAAGCTATAGGCAACTGATTCATATTTATGAAGGCGATCGCCTTTTGTGACTTTCTGACGAATTCAATAGGGAAGCCAGATTCACTTAACAACCACGTGACTAATTAAACACGTTACTAACAGTGATTCGCTTAATAACTTTGGCAAGAAAAGCCATAAAAGGGGACAAAACTCACTTAGCAGCATAACTTTTGGGCTCAATTGTGGTCATAAGTTGAGAACTACTTGTACTGCTTAGCCCTGGCCTTGAGGAACAGCTATCAATTAGAATAGATGATGTTGTAGGTTGTAAGACGCAAACTGATAGAACAGTTGTATTCTACTACCATAGGTGCAATATGGCTTCTTTTAGAAATGCATCTGGAAATGCTTCCGTTTTGACTTGCTAGTTTGTCATCTTACACATGGTACAAGAAAGAAATACATAGGTTTGATGAAACAGAATGCTAAAGGTAGAGGGGCAATAAATAGAAGTAACCAGAGCTCTTGGACACTGCACTAATCTCATTTCATTCATTCTGATTTAATATCCTGGTTGAGAGAGTGATGTCATGCCCCAGCGGTATGGGAGAGGTAGTGTTGCATTAACTCTCTGCATGTCAAATTGACAAAGCCATCCTGAAAACTCATATTTCAATATTTTTAGTAGTTATCTAGTCACAGAGGAAATATCTGTCTCCGAATTAGGAGTTAAGGAACTAAACCTCCCACAATGAAAGAGTTCTAGGAAATAGTTATGTAGCTATGGAGTGCATGAGTCGTTTTAAAAAGGGAGAAAAAAAGAAAATGAAAAAACTTGAATCAGATATTACATTTTGCACTAAAGTTGCTCGAGGATCTGTTCAGAAATGAAATCCTGCCATCTTTGTTTAAATACCTTGGCCACCAACTCAATGTATAGACCTATACAAGGGGCTGCTTACCAGAGTATGAATTAGAAAAGATCTTTTTTGTGTGTCCTTGAATAGGAGCTAGAGAGAGACAAAAAAGGGAGGAAGGTGCTAAAACACTGCCAAACCAACATAGATCTCTGTCAGCTATAAAAACCCAGCTTCTGAATTGGCAGTGAAGCAACCAGAGATGATCGATGATAGATAAAGGAACAAGATCTAGAATTATTGGATCAATGCTTTGGAAAGATCCTAAGAGTGATTGGTTCAGTCAATGATCTTCAAATGGTTCTTCAGGGATAAATCTGATAGCTTATTAGGTGTTCCTCAATAAGAAGATACGCCATGTTTCCTTGAAACACACTAAAAAACTCTTTTAGAAGTGTGCAAAGATGGGAAAGTCTTGGATGTGGTTTAGAGCCATAACATTTTATCTTTTAAGACCTGGGACACATCTTCAACCCAGCAATACCTTGCAGGACCTTTTTCTTTATATTTTTAAAATTGTGGATCTGGCACAGACTTCCGTATGTTATGGGGCTTGATCCATCACTTGAAAACTTAATATTATATTATTATTTCTTAACAGATAGTAGTTAATTGATCATGTCTTATCTGTGTCTGAAACGACACTTTAACACATATGGGAAAATGCTTCTCAATTTTCTGCAGTACAGTAGACTTTCCTTGATGGAAAAATCAGCACAGGAATGGTTTCTAGAAGTAAACATTTTTAAAATCATTGCTCGAAGCAACTCTGTTGACTTGGACTCTCTTAAACCAGGGTACAACAACACTGGCAACTGTTCAGGCTGCCGTTTCTCAGATGACAAATCTCACTCATGTGTGACTGCTAAAGATTCTCAAGAAACTATTTATAAAAGAGAAGTAAAATTATCCCTCAAAGCCCTGACCAAATTCCAGTCCAGGTAGTTTATTTCCTGCCTTCCTAGAATTACACGCATGCACATACACTTACCCCCCACCTACCCACTGCAGATTCCATTTATTTTATTTAGCACTGTCTGTTTATCTGCTGCTTCCCATCGCTAAGATACTCGGTTGTTTTGTAATCGGTTAAAAATGTGCAAGCTGGAACAAAACTATGCTGCTTGCTTATGCACTGCGAAGTGTGATCTGTAAAACACCAAAAGAGTAATGTCAAAAAATAACAGGGTTCTCTACAGAGACTTGGGCTTTTTATTAGATAGCATAGATTCTGTAAACTGCTGGAATCGATGGGTGATAAAACAGGCAATCTTGAAAGTGGCTTTTAAAAATAGAAAAAGAACGGTGAAGGGAAAATCCAACCACTGTCACTACAGTAAGCACTGAAAGAATGAAGTGATTAATGCATATGATAAGTGAGCTGACTCATTAATCTCAGGTTTAAAATGTGGGTTTTTTTATTGGAGCGTGCAGTATATGCAAACTGATGCTTTGTCTTGACAGAAACATTGTTGTAAATATCCCTCTTCTCTTGCTTTAGGTTATAAAGTTATTTGCCAAAGTCTTAAGTGATTTCCCTTGTTGGTTTATATCATTCTTTTCAAGTATTCATCGAGAAAAATAGTGTATTTTTCCAAGGATCCAGAATTTCTATTTGAACAATATACTATAAATCTGAAGAATTCTAGAATTACTCATTCTTTTGAAAGATTTTGATTGATTCTTATTGGATTTAATTTTATTAAAGTTGTTACTGGAACATATTGACAAAGCCTAACATAATAACAACTATAGCAACATCTCCAAGAGCCATTCTTGATTCATAGCTAAAGAACAGGCATATTTCCTTTGTATGCTGTCTAAAAAAATATGTCACAAAATCAGTCATTTTCCTTTATATGCATGCCTAATGTCTTCATGAAAACCAAGGGCTGTTTTAGGCTATAATTTGAAATGTAGAAAGTTTCATTCAGTATTGAAGTGATAGGTTAGTAGAATGAGTGTAGAATATTACAAATAAAATGCAGTTAATGAAAAAGAACCATTGCTCCTAATTCATATTCCCTTCCTTCTTTCAGGGGGCTTTGCCACCTTCTCGTCTTGTTTCCCAGGACTCTGTGAAGGAAAGCCAACTGCCATCCTGCCAATGAGTATCTCTCAGCCATGCTTGCCAGTGGCCAATGTTGGCCCAACACGCATCTTGCCTCATCTCTATCTAGGTTCCCAGAAAGATGTCTTAAATAAGGTACTCTATGATATTGAAGGGAGATGGGCTTGTCTTGTAGAATCTTTATCTCCTTCTGTGAAAGCACTAAGTGTCATTGCCCAGAAGAGTCACTTGCTATCTGTGCAAAATCATACATCGCCCGATTGAACAACAGTGTCTTTGTGGACCTCTGAAGTGTGCAGAGACAGACACTTCATGGGCTTCCCTTGAAGCAATAAAGGCATTAGCAGCGGGAATGTTGGGATGGTGAGGCTGTCCCTAAGAAATGTTATGTGAAGGGAGCCAGTTTTGTATTGCCAGAGTATGGTGCCAGCCAGGCTAAGGAACAACATTGACCTCAGCTTTTCCATGTCCAGCCAGAGGATGAGGTATTAGCCTTGGCATTCAGCTGTGACTGATGGTAAGTTGAGGTGCCAGAAAGTGTAGGCAGTGCAGCCTACATCTGCAAGAAGAAGAAAACAAATCCTTTGAAAGGCCCCCAAATGCATAAAGATGAGCATTGGGAATGGAGGAGAGGGAGGGAGAGCTGCACTGTCCTTTCAAAAGGTGCCAGAATGCTTTGGCTATGATAGGACTGCAGGGAAGAAAGCATAAGAAAGAAGTCATTATTACAATGTCAGTGGGCATGTATCCCAGACCAGAGGGAGCCAGTAGCGTATTGCTCAGGGAGGTGGGAGGAAGCTTCTAAATTAGAGGTGCAGAAAGGAAGAAAATAACATTTTATACAGGGAGTAGAAACACACAAGAATGAAAAAATTCTAAGAATGTAAGCTTGGGAGTTTGGCTAGCTGCTAGAATCTGAGGTTAGGGTTTATTGCGCAGGAGAAAAATGGTAAACTCAACAAGAGGAACATCATGTTTCCCATGAAGCATAGGAACCGTCTATGATGTATTTAGGTTTGTTTGTTTGTTTTTCCTTCACTGTAGCAAAGCAATACTTGGAATACCTTAATGCCCTATGATTTAATCCATGGAAATGTCTTGTAGCCTTTCCCCAAAGTCTATTCCTCTCTTAGAAGACATGGTGCAGGCCTATTTTCCTTTCCCATTGGAAAACATAAGAAGTACATGGATCTGATTCCACTGGGAATTTATGTTGTAAAGGCATTTCAAATGTTTGAAAATGTTGTTATTGAAGGTTCAGCTGTTTGCTGTGACAAGAAGCTGCTCAACTATTTTAAACTGGCAGCTAAAATACATAGAAACCCTCTATGGCTACAAAACTTGATGGCAGGCAGTCTAGTCAAGAGAGAAAGGAGGAGGATGTCCAGCAGTGGAAAGTCAGTAACCTTCCCAACACTGTCGGAAGTGCAATTCCTAACCTTCTTCTCTTTGACCATACTGACTGTGGCTGCTGAGAACTGTAGTTCAAGATCTTCTGGATTTCCACTGCCTCTTAAACTAGAGCATAATCAGAACCTCTGGAAGAATAGGAGAGAGGATACTGCACTGAATGACAAATGAAATAACTCTTTTTTTCCCCTTCAGGATCTGATGACCCAGAATGGAATCAGCTATGTTCTCAATGCCAGCAATTCATGTCCCAAGCCAGATTTCATCTGTGACAGTCATTTCATGCGCATTCCAGTCAATGACAATTACTGTGAGAAACTGCTTCCTTGGCTGGATAAATCGATTGAGTTCATCGGTAAGACCAGTCTTATTGGTAAAGAGTTCTTGGAAGTTTTTTTTTTTTTCAAAGTCTCAGCTGTTGATGCAAAGGGTTTTGGAATGATGACCAAATTGCTCAGTTCCCCTTCTCCTGTTCCATTGATCCTATATTTTAAGATCTATGGTAGAGGTGGGGAATGCTGGCCCCTTTATGACTTGTGGGCTTCAACTGCCAGAATTCCATGCTGGTTCAGGAATTCTGGGAGTTGAAACCCACAGCTCATAAAAGGGCCATAGTTTCCCACCTGTGATCTACGGTGTGCAAAAGGTGGACCTTCTCCTTTTGTACAAAACAATTTCCTGGTGCTGATGCCCAGGTGACAAGATTAATGTAAATCTGGATATCACCGAAGAACAATTAGTACTACTTGAGATAATGCTGCTCTTTCAATGAATATGCTTTTTAAACTTCAGAACAGCCAAGCTTATTCAGATAGTATTTGTTAATATGTACAAAAAAATAATTTATTTCTTAAGACATAGAATGTAGGCAGTGTTTCATATTGCCTGTGAAAGCAGTCTTTATCAGTGGTGGTATTCTACTGGTTCGGCCCAGTTCAAGTGAACCGGTTGTAAAAATGTTACTGTTCAGCTGAACCAGTTGTAAAAAAACAGATACTGGTATTTCTTTTTTCTTTTTCCTCAATGATCAGCTGTTCCGATGATCAGCTGTGCTGGGATCCCTCTAGCTGTCATACTGTTTTGCCCAAGAGGCTTCCCTGAGGCCCAGGAGGCAAAACAATGGAGCACGGAAGTGGTGGTGCTGTGCAGCCCCTCCTCCCCTCCCCCCTGCGCTCCATTTTTGAACTCCTGGACCTCAGGGAAGCCTCTTGGGAGCAAAAACAGTCTCCCAGGAAGCTTCCCTGAGGGCCCAGGAGGCAAAAAAAATCGAGTGCAGGGGGTGCAAAAAAACCCACACCCACCCTGTCACATGGCCGTGCCCATCTATCCATGCCCACAGAACCAGTAGTAAAAATATTTGCATCCCACCACTGCTTTTTGTCATCCTGGTATCTTCTGGAATATTGAATCAACTCCCATAATTCAGAGCCAGGATGACCTTTAGGATTTAGGAGTGTTGACATCCAAAATATCTAAAGGATGAATGAATGAATGAAACATTTCCAAACAATGCTGATATTAGCTGATTTATTTAGTTGATGCTATGCATAAATAAATGAATGCTGTGCCCAGATTTTTAATCCAGGCTTTATTCATTCCATAATTTTTATCATGTCAAAGCAACATAATTTATTGCAAAAGATTGTCAAATAGACAGACATAGTCCAGGCGCTAAATATCAAATTGCCCCTTCATAAGAGATGAAGGATGTAGTAACAGCACTTTGACTTACTGTATATATCGCTTTATAGTGCTTTACAGCCCTCTCTAAGTGGTTTACAGAGTCAGTCTATTGCCCCCAACAATCTGGGTCCTCATTTTACCCACCTCGGAAGGATGGAAGGCTGAGTCAACCCTGAGCCGGGTGAGATTTGAACTGCCAAATTGTAAGCAGCTGGCAGTCAGCAGAAGTAGACTGCAGTAATGGACTCTAATCATTGCACCACCGTGGCTAAGTGGTGCAGTATTTGCCTGTTTGGTTTCTTTAAATTATTTTAAATTTGCATTATGCAAGGAAAGTGTATGGAACATACAAGTCGATTACAACATTTTTTTTCATTTCAGACTACTGGTCATGCTGGCTGGTCTAATTAGAACTATAGGCTGAAATCCTCAGATTCCTTCTCCTTACTACAAGCTAAACGCAAGAGTTGTGTAACCAGTATGACCAGCATAGTGAAATTTAATATAATGGCATTTGCAACAGTCCATAATTGATATAATGACATTACTATACAAATGGTGTGATTTGCATAAGGATGTCAATATACAAATGACGATTCCGTAGTGTTCCAGATACAGGAATGAACATCTCCCCTCCCCTGTTGCCCCTTCAATTAATCAAAAAAAGATTAAAGCAAGTTTTGACTTAAAGCATTCACTTGTGCAGAGATAAATATCTTGTTCATATCATTTATTGCTTCTTCTTTCTGGTCTCCAAAGGACAGCCATGTTAGTCTGTAGCAACAAAAACAACAAAGAAATTTATGACACATTTTAAGATTTCAGATTTGGTAAGATAAGCTTTCTTGGTGCTGCCTTTACTTCACCAAATCTGAAATGAGTCTTGGTAGCTTTTAAGGTTTCGGTGTTTGAAGTGATCTGTTCTCTTCTTGTCCTGCAGATAAAGCCAAGGTTTCTAGCTGCCAGGTGATTGTGCATTGCTTGGCAGGGATTTCCCGATCGGCCACCATTGCCATTGCATACATCATGAAGACCATGGGCATGTCTTCAGATGATGCCTACAGGTTGGTGGATTTCCAGAAGAAGATGGTGGTTATTTTTCTTTTCCAAGGAGAATAATTGGTTGGCTGGTTCTTCTCTCCCATCCAATCCTTAAAAGCTCATTAGCACAGATTTTATTTTTTAATAGCTATTTTTGGCATCAAGCTTTTTTTTCTCAACAGGTTCCGTCCACAAAAAACCAAGTGGACGCACATGAAAAGGAAACAATACCATAAATATTATGCCAGTGAGGGAATGGTCTTTTGTGAAGTTCTAATTCTTAATTCTTTCTTAGTGTCATCTTAGAAGCTGATTTATGTAACTGTCAGGCTTGTGGTAGCCACTTCAATTTCACCTGCTGATTGGATCCCACTCTTTGATCATTTGGGACCATTCACATGTAAATTTAGTCATTTTGTGATTCACAGTGAAAAATAACTGCGCACACTGCACAAAAAAATAGAGTGCTGGACTAATACTGTATACAGAAAGGGCTTATGTATGGGTATGGAATCACCATATAGATTACACAGCCACCTTGCTGAACTCTTGAAATTTGTGGAACTTGCTAACAATTGATCATCTATTGGACAAGGAGAGATCCTTAAATATATCTCTACTTTTTAAAGCTATGAGCATGTGGGAAAGATGAATATAATTAGTTTATAGTGATTCTTTGAATTATAGCGTTTTTAAGAATCTTTTGCAAGCATGGCTTGCTGATTAGATGTTGAAAATCTTGGTAATGCTTTCAGGATCTATAAAATATATCTTTATTGAAAATAAGAAAATGCCATGTATTAATCCTGGCCCTTTGCTTGCCCCAACAGGTTTGTCAAAGACAGACGTCCCTCCATATCACCCAATTTCAACTTCTTAGGTCAACTCCTAGAGTATGAGAGAAGTTTGAAGCTACTCAAGGCTTTGAAGGCCCAAGGAGAGAAAGGGGAAGGGGAACCCCAGCAAGAATACTTTGAGACTTGTGAAGGTAATAGACCCCAGACTCTGTCTCTCTCAGAAAAGACTGAGGAGGTATTAAAAAGCACAATCGTGGAAACATCCTCCATTGACTCGGAGCGATCACTTGGAATTTCAAAGGCTGTCTCACCGATGGCACTGCAGCAAGGACTCAATGGGCTGCATTTATCTTCTGATCGCATCCAAGACACCAACCGACTAAAGCGGTCTTTTTCTCTAGACATCAAGTCAGCCTACAGTCCTACCCAAAGGCAGGAGATCCCGATTCCTACTGAAGTAGGGGAAACTCCCAAGCTTTGTAAGTTGGACAGCCCTTCAGGTCCCAATGGTACGTGTCAGTTCTCTCCCCTTCCAGATGGTTCTGATTGGCCCAGTGGACCCGACTTCATTCTAGAGGCCAAAGTACGACAACGGCGGAAGCACAGGCACCAAGCTGGCTCCCCTGCCCATGGTCTGAGCCTTAATTTCAGTGGGATGTGTGCCATGCACAAAAGCACCAGCATGGAGGACAATCTCAAGCAGACCCTTCGGCTGAGCCTTCCCAATGTAGGGCAGCAGATGGCCCAGCCAGCCACCACCCCCTCCAATTCTGGCACTTGGGGGATGCACGTGGAATCCCCAAGCACGCCTTCCTCAGAGAACCCCTGGTACTTTGGCACAGACTCAGCAATGGGCAGCAAAGGCAGCGGGGGTGGGACTCTCTTTGCCAGCGCCACCACCTACTCCTCATTCAGCTGCAGCACAATCCAGGCAAGCTGTGAGATCAGACTGAGGGACAAGCAACGAGGGGAGCAGCGAGAGGTGCGGCATAGCTGGCATGAGGACACCATGCCCGAGAAGCAGTTCAAAAGGAGGAGCTGCCAAATGGAATTTGAAGAAACCTTGTCAGAAAGCAGATCCCGGGAAGACCTGGGCAAAATTAGCAAACAGTCTAGCTTTTCAGGCAGCATGGAGATCATAGAGGTTTCCTGATTTTTGCTGTATGAGATTTTTGAGAGCAAGTGTGGATGCATCTGGGGGTGTGGGAGGGAGAAAGGAGGTAGGGATGAGGAGGAAGCTGGGCAACATATTTAACGGAGAAGGAGGATGTGGGTGTAGGAGCATTTTTTTAAATGCTTGTGTGCATTTTCAAAGGACATATCCGCTAAAACGAAGGCAAAGCTAAAGGAATCTGAAGTCAAGAAACATAACGGTGCATGCTTAGTGCCTCCTTTGGTTCCTACCTCCACCACCATGACAAACCACAATCACATTCCCTTTCTTGGGTAGGTGGAGAGTATATTAACTCTTTAAATATTGGGTTCTTTCCTTTTGCATGCAAAGGGTGCTTTCTCTTCCCTTTCAGTGGGAACAGGAGAGCTGATGCATGTGTCCTACAATGGGGTTGAAAGAGAAACTAAGGCGAAATTGAAGCTTGGGAGGGGTGAAATTTTTCTTGGAGGAAAATGGTTGCTCTTCAATCTGCAGATTTGCAGTTAAAGAGTTAAAGGGAAGCAGGTTCTTTTCTTTGAAGAGTGTATTACTAATTATAATGAGTACATTCCTATCTAACTTATAGGAAGTAATTGAGATTTTGCCTATCCATTTCCATTACAGCTGGGGCATTTCCTTTATATTCCATCAGGATATTGGGCAATATATTGGTGGCTCTTTCCCAAATTCAGGTGTAGAAACCTGGAGAGGTTTCTTTTCTGAGGCTTCCCTCTTCCTATACTGAGCATGGGCCTTTGTGTTTCTCTGGCTAGTATTCTTTAAAGCTGCTGTTCAGCAGTCCTATACATATATAAATATATATTATATATAATATAAAAGAGAAAAAAAACACAAAGAAAAAAAGTTTAAAGATTTTACTACAGTTTTTATTGAGACAAATAATTTTTGACTTTTCTTTCTAATTTATTTGAAGCTGTTCATTCTGGCAATGATTTTCAGACAATGTAGGGGCAGCACTTCAGCTCTGTTTTTATGTATATGGTATTTAAATCTGAAACACAAGTTTCAAAGCAATATCTTAGGCCTGTGGCTCCTTCAATGGCTTGCATCAGTGGTGGAGACACCCCCAAAAGAGATAAAAGGTGTGTGTGTTGCGTGGGTGTGTGGGTGTGTATATGGGCATCTGCTTTTTATTTTTTTAAAAAGTGAGAAAATCTTTTAACTCAAACTGAGCCAGGAATTATTCTTAATACTTCTTTATTTTCCTTGTTCTATCACACCTTGCAATCAAAGCCATAAAACCTTCTCCTTCCTGGGTCTGAGCAGGGGATAAATAATAAGAGTTGTGGCTTTAAGAGTAGGCCTATAAGAAAAAAGAGTACCTTGAGTAGGAAGGGTACAGACTGCATAGGAGCTATATATTCAATTAAATATGTGCTGTCTGTAAAGGGGGTACATTAGATCTAAACCTGGGGTGGTGATGGGGAGAGCTTTTCAGAAGGCCAGAGTATTTAATTTAATTTCTCATTGACTTAGGAGAACTGGTGGGCAGGCTACTCTGAAGCCTGCCCAAAGGCAGGCTACTCTGAATGGCTCCTCTTGTTCAAACAATGTTAAACCCAGCATCTGTGGAAGGCAGATGGAGGCGGAAGAGAATTTTGGAGAACTAAGACCATGGAAATGTTGAATAAATTATGTTGTGGTACTAGAGTAAAAATATATTTAAATATCCTCAGGCCTATTTTAGGGAAGCTGCCAGGAGGCAGTATCTTTTTACTACTGCAAGAACCGACATTTTAGCTTCAGTTCACCCTCCAAAATCTCTTATCTCCTCTAAGTATTCATTCACCATCAATCAGGGATTTCTCAGTGAATGCAAATCAGTCAGCCAGCAAACAGTCCAAAGACAACATTCACTTCTTAGCAGGTCATCAAAATGAACAGCCTTTCAAGAAATGAAGTTCTAGAAAGGATAAAGAATACTTTAGATGTAATGTGAAAGCACTTGCCAGCCCATCCCAAATTCAGTTTTTATCATCTGTCTTTTAAGTCTATAGAATGTTATTAAGAACTTCAGTTTGACCCAACATTTTGTCTTGAATTTAAAAGACTGGTGTCGATGACGGAGACAAGAAAACTAGTTTTGAAAGTTTCATCTAAGTAAGTCACTGGGAAGTAATTTGGATGAAAGTTCTTCTGCAGGTAACACTTTCCTTCTTAGGGAGGAGGAAAGGTTTCTCTGGCACCTTTTAAAAGATGTATATCTTAAATCAGAAGAGGCCATAGCCAGCTCAGGATTTTTTTCACACCACGAGTAGATAATTGGACCTGTTCCCAGTTGTTAAACTATGCTAATAAAATGACAAATGTAAAATAGATCATCACTGACTGGTAGAAACACATCATTCAATCAACTTGATAGTAGGGCTAGATAAGGGGAGGGAATGGGTTTCACGTTACTGAACAGTAGGCAGATCCAAATGTGTTTCTGATGGAGGAGATTGTTTGAGAAATACTATTACACCGCTGGTTTTCTGGCGGAGTAGGGGAGATTATTTGTAAGTCACTGACTTTGTAGATGAGCTCAACCAAGCAGAGGGTTTTGCCCTCAGTGGCTCACTCCCTTGGGACTTGTGTGGAAGTTCTCCATGGAAGTGAGCTGCTTTAACCTGGTAAATGTTACAGTCCCAGTGTTTTATGAAATATTTGTCAAAGGCCTCTATTTCAGAGCGCCATGTTGTTTACATTGCCTTGAATAGGTACCAAACAGAACTTTAGAACAAGCAAATGAACACGCATGTCAAGATAATAGTTGGCCACAAGTGTACGATCCCAGTCAAAACACAAGAGTGGGAAGGATGTTGCACATTTTCATTATTGGCTACTCTGGATGTATTTGTGGGGAGCAGCAAAGGATTCAGCTCAGTTCATGACCCAGATGCACCACAGGGGGTGCTCATCTATTTAAAATAAAGGCACAGAACTGTCTCCCTAAAAGCACATTTTCTTCTTTGTGTATCTGATTTTGCATTTGCTTCTTTCGTATCACGTGTTGACTTTTTTATTTTTTTTTTTTGAGCCAATACCTCAGGGTTGTTTGTGTAGCTTTTAAAATGAAAAAAAAAACTTTTTAGTGCATTTCTTTTCCCATTTCTTTTCTTGTTCAGCTGTATTTTTTTTAAATACACAAGACAAAAATAACAATCTCAGGTTCAGACTTTGCAAACCACAGGGGAGCAGCAATAACATGTTCTAGCATCAGGTTGTCTGTTTCCTGACCATAGTAATTGCTGTCTGCCAAGATACAAAGTAGAGAGATCCTCATTGTATTTATTTTACCACTGTCTGTTCAGATTAGATGCTGCAAGCTCAGGAGTGTCTTATGTGGACCTGCATGCTATTTTGCAAGTAATATGCAGAGCGGCATTGGACAGTGGGACTGGAGAGGTTGCAATTAGGTTCTCACACTGGCAGTATAATTTTCTTTTTTTAAAAAAATTGTTGAATTGTTATGCTGAAAGCAATATGACATATTCTGCTGCAGCTTTCTTGGAGTCTGGTTTTGTACAGTATCCACAGATGCTAAAAGATCAAATTCCTCATTTCACCTGGGAGTTTGCTTCAGAAGTGCAGGTGAAAAGTTCCACCTTAGGAATTTTTGATCTTGTGAAAGTTTGATTAAAGTAGAATTCGCACTAACCAGTTAGGTTTGATGAGCTGGGATTAGGTGCCTCTAGATTCCTCTCATCGATACTTATGAGAAATATTCATAAGTATCACCAATAATTTTCAGATAGGCTGAAACAAATGAACAATTGGGATAACGGCAGAAATACCAAATGTCTATATTACTCTGAAATAACATACTTTTCAAGATGCCAAGATCTTTTAAGCTTGCTTAAAATGAGGATAAGGAGAACCCTCACATATCTTTCTCTTGAATAGAATGCCAGTGCTGATTTTCCTCAAATATAACCCAAAGCCACATAAGGCTCAATATTTGTAGAAAAAATAAGGTCATGAGAATGTATTGCTAACCAAGGCTAGGTTGAGAACCATAAAGCAGTTTGTTTGGGGGCAGCTGACTCTTTAACAGTATCATTGTCTTGCTGCTAATTCTCCATCTCCAGAATGTGAAGAGCGGGGGAGAGAGAGAGAGAGGGAGAGACATCACTTTAACTTCACACCAGGTACAAAATTATCTAACATCCTCGGTCTTATATAGGGATTTTTCTGGCTTGCAGCACCTTTCCCACCCATCCCTGTGATAAAAAGTTTTGTTAGCTTTGTTTTGAAGGCTTTGCTGTGACTCTTCTCTCTTCTGCCATGTTTTATCATGTGTCCGTTGTGGTTTTATTTATTATTTCTGTCCTCTTCGTTTCTTGTATCCCATGTGCCGTTTTTCATGTCTCCTCTACTGGATGCCAATCCCTTAAAAGGATATCTGTCCTACTTTCCTCTGGATCCTAATGCTAATGATAATAAGCTATCAATGTTGTAATTGCAATGTATTATAGATTTAAGTATTTATTATTATATTATTATGTAATTTTGCTTCTATGTATGTTGATCTTTGTTTCTCTGTTGTGAATATATATGGGCTTTTCCCTTCTCCACCTGCCCTCTGCTTTCTCTGATTCCAACTGTATGCAAAGGCTGGTCAATACTGTGGCAGGTATGATTGCCAAATAGTGCACAAAGGTGGAGAAGTCCTTTTCTCAGGGATATCGTGTTTTCTTAAAAACTCTGCCAGACACTGAAGCTTCCTTAGATCCACTGAAGTTTTGTAGGAGGAAAGATAAAAGCTGGAACATGATTTAAGATAAGCAAAGAGTGCATCGGGAGGTTCAGAACACCTGTTTTTCATCTGATAGTAGTTTCCCACTTCTGGACTACAATTCCCAGCACCCACAATTATTATAGCCAATGTGTTGTGATGGGGAATTATATTTGTACTTATCTGAATGGTATTCGATGGGGGAAAGTGGACATAGAGCTAATGCAGGCTAATTTCAGTGCAATGAATTTCCTCCATCCTTGGGATTAAAATTTGATGAGCGCTAAGAACTCAACAACAGTGTTTGCACTCTGGAGAAAATTTTAATTTCCCAAAATCTTTTCAAGTCATGATTCTGAATCAATAGCCATCATACAAATTCATTTCATAGAAGCCAAAAGCAATTAAAAGAAGGCATTTGGTCTCCAAATCCTGTAATAAAACCCCATTAAATTCAGTTTTGTAGTACAGACTTTTCTGTCACCATAGTATTGTGATTACATTAAACTAGACAGGGTAGAAGAGATACAGAGCCTGCTCCCTTACTGATAGTTAGGACTTTTTTCATGTTAACAGTGTTCAGATATCAACATGAAAGACCCAGGTTATTTCCCTTCAAAAGTTACATAGATTTCGATGGAATATTTATTTAATGTATTTAGTATTATTACACCAACAAAATTCAAAGCTGCAACTGTTTTCTATATAGTTGATTGTCATGGGCAAGTCTCTCTGACTTCTTCAGTATACTGAGGCAATTATGCCTGGTTTGCACCCAAAACAAGTGTCCCTCTCAAATCCCCAGGGGCGATTCCTCTGTCCTTAGGAATTGTTTGGTGACTGATATCACACACACACCAATTTTTCCTTTATTGCTCAATGAAAGTCAGTATTGCAAAACACAGCTGTGAGCAAAGGACGTCTGAGTCCTTCCTAACCATCCATCTGCCACATGTTTTCCAAGCCGTGCTCAGTAGGAATCAGTAGAATAGCCATTGATCGGATTATTTTGAGATTTCAGAGAGGAGGTGCAAATTTTCTGTTGCAATATGTTGTGTTTATTTATTGTTGCTCAGAATTCTTTTGGAAAGAATAGAGAAACTGACGTAACGTTCTCAGGTGACATACGCAGAGTCCCTCTTGTCTGTGGAGCCACAGACAAGTTCTTCTGTCTGAAGAACATTAACAGGGAATTAGGCAACTACAGGATGAAACGCTGAGCCTCTGACACAGGCACAGAACTGAAGACCTTTAGTCTGTGGATATCCTCAAACAAGAGACGAAGACTTGGTTCTCGGGGTGATTCATAAACAAGGATTGCTCTAGGAATGTAAATTTGGATATAGAGATCGGTGAGTCCTGGGAATGAATTCTGAGTACCATCTAGGATGGGTGAAGTGGGGGGGGGGGAATGACACTGCATTTGGTCTGTGAGTTTGTCCCCTTCCTTCTCTTGTGATAACCAAACTTACAGCCCCTTCTGCCTGCTAAAGGAATGCTGACATTGGATGTTGCCCCTGCATCGATTTTATTTATTTATTATCGAAGGCTGTAAACAGCAGTGCTTTTTACCCTCTCTTTCTTTTCCTTTCTTTTGTATTTGGGAACAATGTGTTGTAATAAATTCCTGATAGATGTTTTAACAGTCAGTGTCAATTTTGCTTTTTTGTTAAGGGGTCAACAAATTTCAGACTTACGGGATCTACTTTGTGGTTGCCACTGTTTCCACTAAAATCTAAATGTTCACCCACAGAATCAAGTAAAAAAGACATGGCCTTATTATTTTTTAATGGATTATCTCAACACATATACATGGAGGAAACTGTTTCAGAACCTAATTAATCTGCTATGTCTACATTTGTCTACACACATACAACATTATTTGCTATACTTTATGTCAGTCTTAGAGGCAGAGTGACAGTTAACAACAAATGCATAAAAACCAAAATCCATATAAATAAACCATGCACGTTGGAGGCCCCACCCACATATTATAAAGCAGCCTCTTCCTTTGCCAGCCAGAAGAAAAAAATGTCTTTATGAGTTTCCTAAAATTTAGGGGAGAGGGAGATGAGACAGATTGAAGATCCACTGGGAGAGAGGCCCACAAAATGTGACTGGTAATTGAAATAGGTCACTTTCCTAATACATTACGGACTTGCAGGTATGTGATCTGGAGAATGTTGAGATCTATGAGATCTACCTGGGCACCACATTCTGTACCAGCTTCCAGATGTTCAAGGGCACCTGCACCTTGTACATGTTACAATAATCAGAGCAGGAGGTGACCAGGGGTGTAAATGAGCACGACCAATAGTCTTCCAATCTGAGAATGAACACAAGACCCTCCTAGCTAAATCTGTTGCCTGAATTTAAAGCAGGGCCTGCCCTGTGAGTCTTGAAGAATTCCAAATTGCAGACCATCTCTGAACAGGGTAGAATATCTTCATTCTAAGATAAATGGTAGTTTCTTGGAATTGTTCATGCTTCAAACCAAGGGCCACTCTATCTTAGAGGAATTCAGATGGAGTCTCCTCTTCCTCATTTAAACCCTGACAGTTGCCAGGCACTGAGACAAATGCCTACCACAATGCTTGCTCAGTCTTGGGGTGGGTATCATCAGCACATTGCCAGAATATACTGGGCACTGTGCTGATAAATTCCTTATCCCAGGGGTTTCACATAGGTGTTTAAAAGTAGGGAGAGGAAGGACCTTTGAGGCATATCATGAAATAGAGGTCTTGGGCTAGCTCTACCATTACCACTGGCTGGAACTACAAGAAGCATAGGAAGAGCCAAAGTGATTGGAATGCAGTATTGCAGAGTAACTCTGCCAATGCCAGCAGTTCGATCCTCACTGGCTCAAGTTTGACTCAGCCTTCCATCCTTCTGAGGTTGGTAAAATGAGGACCCATATTGTTGGCAGTATGCTGTCTCTGTAAACCACTTAGGGCTGTAAAAGCACTGTGAAGCTGTCAGGCACTGGGGAAATCAGGAGATTCAGGCAGTTCAAATGAGTATAAAGATTTATTGCAAGCTTAAGCTATCTACAAATATCTGAACAACTGGCAGTCAAGGGAAATGCACAGGAGATAAGACATGCATTAAAGGTGGGCTGAGCTTAGATGTATTGTGGGCATGCAGGGACTCGTGACTTATGACATGTTTGACCTCTCCTTTGGACTCAGACTGGTCATCTCCCACAGAAGCCGTAAATAGAATAGAATAGAATTAGAATAGAACAGAATTGTTGTAGAGGATGCCAACAAGCAAACAACCTTTTTTCTCCCCAGTGGCCTAACGATGCAGCTTGAATTATGCTTGGAAATATAAATAGACAATGCAATAACAATTCTAATTATAGCAAAGGCAGCAAGACCACATCTCAACAGCAAATCAATGTTCAACTTGGCAATTGTGCTTTTAAAAAATCACAAGAAATGATGTACACATAGAATATTGCCGTTATTCTTGACAAATTTGATCCATTGATGAGGAATCAAATTTAGAATCAGGATTCTGGGGCTGATTGTCAGTGAACCTTTGCCAAAGTTGTGAGAAAAGCATCTTTTGCTCAAGACAAAAGTGCACTAAAAGGAGGTGGGGAGGTAAAAGCCTTGAAATGCCTGACACAAAAGCATCCAACAGTGCTTTGATCAATGCCTGCCACAAACGGTAGAATGCTGATTGGCCAATATTTTGACCCTCCTCCTCTGGCAAGAACTGAGAGCAAAAGAACTGCATCAACCATGATCCTAAAGGTAGCATTTGAAATGAACAAACAGGCACCCCACTATGCAGCAACAAAATTATAACCCATCAGTTCACAAAAAATAACAATTCTAATCCTAATCTGCATCACACAGATGGTACTTAACTACAGCCCAGCAACCACAGCCATCCAATTAAACAATCTGAAATCAAAGCAGGACTCAGAAATAGCAACAGCACTTAGACTTATATACCACTTCACAGTGCTTTACAGCCCTCTCTAAGCAGTTTACAGAGTCAGCCTATTGCCCCCAACAATCCTGGTCTTCATTTTACCAAACTCAGAAGGATGGAAGGCTGAGTCAAGCTTGAGCCTGGTGAGATTTGAGCTGCCAAATTGCAGGCAACCAGCAGGCAGCGGATGCAGCTTGCAGTACTGCATTCTAAAATATCCAAACAAACAACATTCAGACTAATTTGCATCTCCTAAAAAGTTATTTAAAGACCTGTGTTCTGACAGACAAGCACAATTCAAAATGCACTGATGATGTCTCCTCGAATGGTGACAAATTTGGTTTGCAACCAAATTGCCAAGCTGGGAGCTCAAACCAACAGCCTAAGTTAGTACTGTTCTTAGCCAAGCAGTTCTTCCAGACTGCTTCCTCAAGACTTGCCTGTTTATACCTATTTGCAAAGTTGGAAAGGTTCAAAGAAGGGGGGAGATCCCTTGAGAAGAATAGCCTTCTGACTGCTAGTGGCGAAGCATCACAAATTGAAGAAGAGTGCTCATATCTTAAAGTTGAAATCTGCTTATCTATTTTAAATGTTTTTGGACTTTATGAATGTAATTCATGGAAGGAGGCTCTGAAGAGTTCTTAACTGTGTCTATTCAGAAGTTTGAGCCCAGTGAAATTTATTCTAAAAATCACAGAATTCTGCACTTGTCACCTATTTTCTAATGAGGAACTGGTTAAAAAAAATTATAAAAGAGTAAGAAATTACTTTTGATTTTATTTTGATTTTATTTTTTGAAGAAAAAGACAATGAATTTTACTAATTTTTTTCAGTTTTTTTCCTGTATGGGTTGTGTTTTTATTCTGTATGGATTGTACCTGACTTACTATAACGTAGCCAAAAAATTAATTTGTAAGAGATGTTTCCTTTTATTACGCTATCAACTCTTGAATCTGCAATCCCCTTGGCTTCTTCTCTTCAATTAAATGTCTAAGAAAAATGTACAGAAACTCCTTAGGTGATCACTAAAGGCCCGGTCCCACTGGCCAACGGACGCAAAATGTATGCATAAAGGACACAGCGGACGAGCAAAATTTCGGGGTCGGGGGTGACTCCAACCGTTGTCATCCGCTCAAAAAGTGGTGAAAATTTGCATAAACAGAACGGAAAAGAATGGAAAAGAACGGACGTGGTCGTATGTAGCGGGGATGTTAAACAGATGTTCATAGGAAGCCTAGCGGATGGAAGCGGATGACACCTCCGAAGGGTTCCGGGGGATAATTGCGAAGCAGATGCATACCGCGATGAAGCAGATGCATCACGTACGCCTAAAGGAAAGAAAGGGGATGCTGGGCGGATGTATATCGGATGCAAACTGTTCATTGCGCATCCTTTTTATTTTCCGTTTACTAACGCTGTGTAAACGTTCCATGTAACTTTTGTTTCCTCCCTCTTTCCATTTTCAGCTGCACTGGATGTGAGTTGCGAGGATGCCCAGAGGATGCAGAGAGGATATAGCGGACGTTTAATGGATGATAAGCGGACATAGAATGTTTGTTGCTCGTATTGGTCGTGGATTTACATTGTACACGAGGAAAGTTCATCCGTACATAAAGTTTTGTGCAACTCAAAACTTGCGCGGATGAAATCGCAGTGGACGGATGCTCGACGGATAGAGCGTATGAAACATGTATGCAGTGAGCACACAACAGATGCATAGCGTTTTCTAACGGATGCTGAGCTTTTTTTAACATTTTACATCCTCTTTGCATCCGTAAGTGCAGTGGGACAGGGCCTTAAGTAAGGTTAGTTATCACTAAAGGCCCTGTCACACTGCCCAACGGATGCAAAATGTTTGTTAAAAAGGACACAGCAGACGAGAAAAATGTTCCATCCGTTGTTATCCGCTCTCAAAAGGGGCAAAAATTTGCATAACACAGAGCGGATAACACGGAAAGGAATGGATGGGGGAGGACACAGAGCGGATGGAAAGTGGATGCGGAACGGAAGCCCAGCGGATGGAAGCAGATGAGAGTGGATGGCACATCCACAGGGCTTCCGGGGGGCCTCAGCAAAGTGGACACAGAACGGATACAGCGGATGCACAGCGATGCACAGCAGATGCACAGCGGATGCACAGTGGATGAAGCGGATGCAGAGCGGAAGCCTAGCGGATGCACAGCAGAAGCCTAACAGATGCCTAGCGTTAATTGCGCATGCGGGGAGGATGCATTGCGTAAGCCCCGCGGATATAAGGGAAGCATCTCAGAGCAGGTCACCATTCAGAGGAAAGACCTGCTGCCGGACGGATTGACAGCCTTGCCTGCCCTGCCTGCAAGCCTTGCTGCCAGCCTGTCTGCCAGCCTGTCTGCCAGCCTTTGCTCTCTGCCTGCCTGCCAGCCTTGCTGCCAGCCAGCCTGTCTGCCAGCCTTGGTGCCTGCCAGCCTTGGTTCCTGCCTGCCTGCAAGCCTTGGTTCCTGCCTTCCTGCCAGCCTTGGTTCATGCCTGCCTGCCAGCCTTGCTGCCAGCCTCCCTGCCAGCCTTGGTTCCTGCCAGCCTCCCTGCCAGCCAGCAACCCTACAACCATGGGAAGAACAGAAAGCCTCAGCCATCTGCTGCCAGCCCTGGCAAGAGGGACAGGGCCAGCATCCCACCCCCTGGCCCTCACTCGGTTCTGCTGGGCCTTCTGTAGCACGGGCTCGCTCTTCTGGGGCTGGAGCTTCTGCTGCTTCTGCTTCTGGAGGAGCTGATGATGGGGGGATCAGACAAGCACTCAGCTAACAGCCACCTCCACAGCACCTGGACCCTTCACCCCTGAGACTGAACGACCAAGAGGAGTGCCAGAGACTCATTTTTGTTTTTTATAACTTCTTCTTAATAAAGTCTATCTTTGATTCACACACTTGCTTCATTTCTTTTTTTAATAAAGTCTTGGTGGAAACTTTTAAAATGGTTTAAGCCTTTGTATGCTTGAGGGATGGGTTAAGATAGCAGTGGGATGGGCAGGGATACCTGTGGGATGTGTAATAGCTGTGGGATGGGAAAGGATAGCAGTGGGATGGGCAGGGATACCTTGAGATGGGTTAGATAGCTGTGGGATAGATAAACCTCCAGTGCAAGCATAGTGGACTGGATGGTCCACCCTTCCCAGGTGCCACACCTATGGCCCTTTATTATCAATAATAATGTAATCAATCATCCACACATGTCAATATAAACACAACTCTTTATTAATGCCCCTCTTCATTGTAGGGCCACTCAACATACATGGCACAACCTCATCAGTGTTATGCCACAGGCTCAAGGAAGCATCCATTAACCATCTATCATCCTGTCTTGCCACTCCACTGCTCCAGCTGGGGAGTTGCACCAGTGTCTCAGGAGGTTGCGCTGCTTCTTCCCTTCACGTGAGGCTCTGTTGGGGCCTGGCACATCCTCAGTGTCTATCAGGTTTTGCCCTTGCCTCCATTCCCCAGGCTCCATGTTCCCATTGCCTTGTTGGAAGTCCATGAGCCTGTTCTGCAAGACTGGGTAGCGGGTGCGCATGAGATTGTGCAGGATGCAGCAAGCTTCCATGATGCTCCTCACAGTCTCTGGGCTATGCTGCATGGTGGTGAGAAGTACCTGGAACCTTTGGCCAGGATGCCAAAGGCGTTCTCCACCACCCGTCTTGCCTGGACAGCCGTAGTTGAAGATCCTCTCTTCACGGGTGAGGCATTTGGAGGTGTAGGCTTCATGAGGTATGTTGTGAGGAGAAGGCATCATCCCCCACGATGAAGTAGGGCACATCTTGCGTGTCGTTGGGCAGGGGTTCTGGATCTGGGAAGCCCACCATGAGGTTGCGTTCCAGCCCCTCCTTGAGGTGACTGGTGTTGTATACCTGGCCATCTGAACATGAGCCGCTGCCTGAAGCATCGATGTACATGAACTTGTAGTCAGCATCGACCATGGCAAAGAGGACGATGCTGAAGAAGCCCTTGTAGTTGAAATAAGTGGACCCTGACTTGGCTGGTGCTTTGCAGGCCACGTGCTTTGCCACCTATGGCTCCAACAGTGTGGGGTAAGTTCCACCTCTGATACCACTGCTCTGCAACTTTCTTCCATCCTGCTTCAGTGGAGGGCACTGGAGGAGCTCCTCCAGGTATTCTTCGATGATGGCCTGCACCACTTCTCTGACCACAATGCTGATGTGTTGTGTGGCACCCTCCAGCCGTACTGCATGCTCGTGTACGTGGTCCTGAGACCAGGTGGCACAGAGTGAGTGCCACCTTGAGCCAGGTTCCAGGCTGGGCCGGAAGTTGGTGTTTGCCTTGGTCAACCTGGGAGTCAGCCGCTACACAACTTCGCAAACATGGCGGAGGCATCCTCATGAGGTTCTGGAATGCACGAGTGTCTTCGTTCCTGAGCTCCACCATCAGCTTGTTGTACAGTCCATCCTCTGCTCTTCTGGTGATCCATCTTCGGACCCACACGCTTCTTGGCTGCCTCCTTTTTTCCCGTAGTAGAGTCACAGAGCCTGTAATGGCTTCGCACTGTTGCGAGAAGGATGGTGGCTGCCAAAAGGACTTTGTTACGATCCACGGTGGACATGACTGGGTGCTGTGGAAGAGGAAGAGTCAGGTGAAGGCTGCAGAGGTCTGCCACCGCAGGGCTGCTGGTCTGAAAGTGAGATCCAGGTGAGTGCTCCCCCTTTTTATAGGCAGTATAGGTTTTCCCCTAGGTGTCCCTTTGCATCCTCTAGGCATCCTCTAGACATCCTTAATATCCGAGATAGGTCCCCTCTGCAAACGTTTTTTCCATTTTAAATGCTTTGTTTCCGTTCTGCATCGCGAAGCATCCGTTCTGCATCTGTTCCGCATCCGTTCCGCTTCCTCCCTGCATCCATTTACCGCTGGAGCAGATGGAGTTGCACGGATGGCAGCGGATGCTTAGCGGATATAGCGGATGCGTAACGGATGCAGAACGGATGCCTAGCGGATGCAGAACAGACGCATTGGATACATTTTCCGCTCAAAAAGTTTTGAGCAGTTCAAAACTTTCTGAGCGGATGAAACGTCAATAAACAGATGCTGGACGGATAGAGAGGATGAAAAACGGAGGCAGTGAGTACAGAACGGAAGCATCGCGTTAACGGATGGCAGTGTTTTTCTCCGTTTTACATCCTCTTTCCATCCGTTGGTGCAGTGTGACAGGGGCTTAAGTAATAGTGTAATAGTAAGGTTAAGCACAAATGGCATTTCTAAAAAGAATTTATATGGAACACTTGGACATCTAAATCAGTCAAGAATGAATGAAATCTTCAGAAAATTTGTAGGACAAATATTTTTCATTTTCCAATTTTATCAAAAAAAAAAAACCCCACCCTCAGAGGCAAAAAATTATGTTCATTTCAAAGCACTTGCATCTGTGGTAAAGTTCTGTCATTCTAATTGGAAATGTAGACTTTGTTTCCCAGTGTCCTTTGCAATGGATCATGAAATATAAAAAATGAGCATGATACAGAAAAATAGTGTTAAAAGGGACCAATGCACGGGTGGGAGCTTCTGCTTCTATAGAACCAGTACCTCTGAGGAGCAGCAGATACCAAACCAGTTCGATGTGATGACGTTTTGGTCATCTGTTTGGCCAACCTGCCCGCCCAGGCTCTTGGCTGTCCTTTATTTCCTGCTTTTTCAACCTCAGCTGCTTTGCGCAGCACAGCTGAGGTTGAAGAAGCAGGAAAGAAGAGGATTTTCAAACGCGCACCTGCAGCGGGTGGCACAGCTGATGTTGTTTACAATTTTTTTACATGCACACACAGCACATGCAAAATGCACTCTGACAGAACCGGTAGTAACACCAGTTGAATCCCACCCCTGGACCAATGATTTTTGGGTTCAGGAGATATTATATTTTAACATTCTGCCACAGAAAGCTAGTACATTAGAGGTAAAAGTCCCTGGACAATGCCAGGCTATGTAGTTCTTTCAATCAAGGAGCATCTTTACTTCTTTAATTTAATCAAGGAATCTCTTCAACAATGGATCATTTGAGCTTCATAAAACTTCAGCAGTTTGAAGGGAAATCGCAAACTTAATACATCCATGTTGATGAACTTTTGCAACTTTTAGAAGTTCTCTTTCCATGCGTTTTCAACCATTCTTTTTCTAGTCCTTTGCTTTTTATTGATGCAGAATGGCCACCAATCCTATAAATAAGTGTTCTTGTGCTAAATATAGAAGCTGCTGAAATAGGCTGTGATCTATTTATTTAAATTGCGCCTCCATGGGAATCTGCCAGTATAAAATCTCACCCAGCTTCATTCAAATTGTGCTGTGATCACTTAAGAGAGGGCAACCAGTTGAGTAGCTGCAGTGAGCCAGTTGAAGAAAGTCATATTTCCGCATCTCAGCATATAAACGACTCTGAAGGCACCAGTTTTATTAGACCTTTTCTGCCACTTTTCATACCAATAATAGACCACTCAGTGTAAGGCAGCCAGTAATACACATTATGAATAGCCATCAAGCATTTACCAACTCTGATAAGAATGAATCAGTCCTAACCCTCCAATCCAGATATCCCAAAATATGCATTACATAAATAAATAGCTATTCTGCAGATCATGCATTAGGCTTCTGATAAACAATTTAGATTTGCTTCAAAAAATGCACAGCCCTGTGGGGATGATCTTGGAGAAACTATTCAGAGACACTTATCATAATACTATAAATTATGTGATCGGGCAAGACACTCTGGAGTATAAGACAGAAATTATTTTTTGGGGAGGAAAATAAGGAGAAAAAAAATCTGCCTCTGCCTACCAGCATCCATTGGTATTCATCTGGCTAGCATCCTGTCAGTTTGTGAGAGAATTGAGGGCTGTTTTGAAACTGAAACTATTTGCTGTGTCAGCAAGAAGAAGACAGAAAGGAGCCTGATTGTGGCTTAGCTTAACTGTTCTGTATTAAAGCTGGTTGCTGCCGTGAGACTAAA